>CDEZ01021452.1:0-10382 GCA_000826365.1 Acanthamoeba royreba | reverse complement strand
GAGAGAGAGAGAGAGAGAGAGAGAGAGAGAGAGAGAGAGAGAGGAGAGAGAGAGGAGAGAGAGAGAGAGAGGAGAGAGAGCATGCTGATGACGGCGCTGTGTGTTGGTTGACGATGCAGGCACGAAGGACAGGCCGTCCGACCACTTTGGTCTCTTTGGCGTCGTCAAGCCTTGATCACAACCAGGCCGAACATCACGCCAAGAAGCAGCCAAGGACGAAGAACAGCTTGAAGAGGAAGAAGAAGACAGTGTTATATACTACATGACGTGAAGGAGAGACCAAGTGGCAATACAGAAGCCTTTCTCCCACATAACAACCTGACACGAAGGTGAAAAACTAATCAGTGTGGCTTGGTCATTCGTGGCTTATGAATCGTAGGGACCTCGATGTCCGCCGATGAAGCTGGGGTCGCCGCTGTCAGCGAGATTTCCATACTCCTCCTCTTCGGCTTGCTGCTGTTGATGCTGGGCACCAGCTGCTCGCTTTTCGTTTTCGTGGAGGATCAGGTGGTGCAGGAACTGCACCGCTTTCTGCGACATAACCAGTCCCTCCATGGGATCGCAACCGGGCGGATCGTAGAGGTTGGGGGCCACCACGATCGCTGTTGTTTCTCTTTTAGATACCACAACCCACCATCAGGCAAAGATGATTCACGTACCAAGATTTTGCTCACTCATTTTGTTGATGTGCTTGTAAGAACACACCTCCACCATCAGGTCTAGAAGCCAGCCAAGCAAAGAACGCTGGTCACGAACAAAAGAGTCAGCTTTGTGATGTCCTCCACAAGAGAAGTTACTCACCTGCGGCTCTTTCAGGTTTTCGTAAGCCTCCACGCAGACATCTATGTCTCCTGAGTTGCACACAGCCTCCGGAGGCATCTCGTTCAATATGGGAACCGGCAAGTCCCGGTAAAAGATCTGCACAAGAGAGATCAGTAAAGTCTTCACTACCCACTCCATGGTGTAGGTGCAAAGTGTGGCACCTTGAGAAGATTGGCAATCGAGTTGATATCAGGGTTTGTCGAGATGTCAAGGCGCTTAGTCTTGTTAATCTGCTGCTTGACATGTTTGATGTCTGAAGCCTCGCCTGCCAATCGGAAAATACCCTCTTGCTTCCAAGCATCCTGATTGAGAAGATAGTTCTTCATCTCCACCAATATACAAGGAACATCAAAACCTGCAGAGAGTGCAAAAGGTTGGTCATTTCACAAAGCAAAAGAGCTGACTTCATAGGTTGGTTTACCAGCGTCGTATACGGTTTCGAGAGTTGCAGGGTCAACGCCGAATGCTCCTTGAAGAGTATGGGTACGGACAACCAGGAACAATGTCTCTGTTCGATTGGATTTGTCTGACACAGTGCACCATCCGGGGCGTCAGATTGCAACAAAGGACGGCATACGTTAATCAGCCGAATTGTACCTGTTATCTTGAGGTTCACACGGAAGTTGACCGGCTCGTTGCTGGTGAGGGTCATCTTGGCAGTGATCTTCTTCGAACCGTCCTTGTTCTTCTGCGCTCATGAATGCGGTAACTTGGATGAGAACAGTACTCTTCTTCCCAGCGGGATCTTGGAACGCCATGCAGCATTCTTGCTACGCACCGAGCTAGCAGCGATGTTGCCGGAGGACGGATCAAAGATGAGTTTGCAGTGTCCAGTGGAGGCGGGCTCGAAGTGGAACTTGACCCTGTGCATCACACATACAACGGAGCAATATAGCATTAGACACTTCATCCTCTCTTGTTCCCTCCTCCTCTCTTCTCTGCATGACCTACAGTCTCGGGAAGATAGGGGTGAGCACGTCCACGTACTTGTTCGGAGTCGTGTTGGTGATGGTGAACTGGTCCTTGACAACCTCGTTCAGGGGCGGAGCCGAATCGCCCAAATCAAAGTCCAAGACCTCCTTCGACAGCTGTGACCAAGCGTACGGGGATCAGCCATGGATGGATGGATGGATACCAAAGAGATTTGTGTTTAGATGAGATGGGAAGGATGGAATCCGTACCACGTAGGGACCTTTGGCCTTGGCTGCATACACGATGAAAAAAAGATGAGATGAGCATCTCGAGTAGGGAGTAATGGATTGGACTTAAATGGGAGAGGGGGGATGCGTACAGGGGCCCGAGGAGAGGGATGCCGCTCGTTGATCCCGGCGTTGAGGCTGCTGCATGGGCACGATGAGAGACCCGGCCATAGCCTTCTCGGTCCCGCTCCTCTTACGCGAACCCAGGAATCCCCTCATCGTGATGGTCTTTTGTCTTCCTCTTCTTCCTCTTCCCTTCGTAGATGTCCCGCTACTCGCTTTTTAAAAATCTATTTTGTTTTTTTTTGATTCGAAATCAACTGCCTCGCGCGGATGTATTACCTCGTGTTCGCTTTCGTTCTTTGTTCGTCGCTTTCGTTCTTTGTAAGTTGTATGAAAAACAAAGACAAGGGCGACGTCCGCCAACTGGTGGTGGACCGGTGGTCTACTGTCGAGGTGATGATGGCCCAAAGTGTAAGAGGTGGGTGTGAGCGTCACCCCAGCACCACTCCGACACGAACACGCGGCTGGGCCTTCGCCTTTGCGTTTTCGCCAGGCAGATCGTTTGGGTTACCACGTAATCGAAATTTTTGATTCTTTCGAAACACTAAAAATTTTCCCAAATTTTTGTAATTTCTGAAACGGGCACTCTTGAGTCAACCAATCACGAACACAAGAGGAAAAAAAAATAATTTACGTTGTTGTCCATCAATCTTACTCTTGAAGAGGAAAGCAAGATGAGTTCATCCGTCCCTATGCCATGTACGTTTGATAAAAAACCCTGGCTTTCCCTTCATTAAAGGTCTTGTCCCACATCAACTCATCCTCGATCTGATGGTGGCAGTGGCCTCTGAGCTGAAGCAAGCCTTCTCTTTTGGCGGCCATCGTGCTCTCAAAGTGGAAATCGTGGACGGTCCGTTTTTTCCTCCTTTTTTTTACACAAACAATAATTGGCGTTCGTTCGTTTCCCCGTCGCTTTCGCTTTCTTTTTCTCTTTTTGGCGTGAAATCGATTTTCCTTTTGAAATGAAAATAAATTACAATAAAAAGCAAATGAGTAAAACTCACTTTTTTATTTTTTACAGAGACACTCAAGTTGGCCGCGACCCTACCGAAGGGAGTCTCGGAAGCCACTGGTGCGTGAAGTACACATGGCAGAAGCGGCTGTATGTGCGTGCGTACGCGTCGGCGGTACTGACCATCTTCCTTATGATCCCGAACACCTGTGTACACACAGACTTTGATAAGTTGAAGGGAATGGTGACTCCTGATGCGCCGTGCTACATTCTCTTCCTGATCTCTTCCCCACCGGGATGGCTGGTGATCACTTATGTGCCCGACGACGTCAAGGTATTGCCGTGGATGAGGTAGGAACTGAGAGGTTGGAGCTGACCAAATACACTGTGCTCTACTCCCAGGTGAACCAAAAGATGGTTTATGCTGCTACAAAGTCTCGCTTGAAGTCCGAGCTTGGCGAAGACAAGTTCGTCGACGAATTCCAAGCCAATGAACCTGTACGCGAGGAGCTCCTCACGTAAACAGGAACAGATGTGGCGGTGAGGGGACTCACTGATCCACTGCTATGTCCACGTGCAGGGTGACTTTTCTTGGGCTAATTACTCGGGCGGCAAGTCCTCTCCGGTTCCCTACAGTCGCAGGGAAAAGGCTGTTCATGATCTGGTAGATTATCTGGCCAACTGGCGGCAGTCAACCGGTCAATCTAATCCCTGTTGTGGTGCAGGACAACATGGAATCGGCGGCAAGGAAGGAATTCTCGAGCCAGATCAACACTCACTCTGGAAATAAGTCTTCTGGTTACCACACCGTCACGCTTCCGTTGACCGAGAGCGCCACTGCGGCTCTTCAACAACTCAAGGAGGGCACCGTGAACTTCGTTGAACTGGTTCTTCTTGTCTGCTTTCTTTGGTTTAGGAACTTTCCTATCTAATGCATAATCGGTGCTACAGAGAGTGTCGGATACAAAGGACAGCATTGAAGCTGTGAGCACGTCAACGATCGAGGTGAAAGACCTTGCTTCTGCCCTCCCTGCGACGGAGCCTCGCTTCTGTTTCTATTACTGGGCGAACGCTCCTTCAGGAAGCGCTATCGGAGCCAGTGTGCAGCGTCCCGCCGCTGCAACTAGCGTCACGCCGATTGCTGGGGCCTCTGTCTCCTCCCTCACTGCTAGGTTCGAAGGCGGCGGCAGTGGCAGTAGCAGCCCGGTAGGTGCCAATAGTTTACATCGGGCCCAATTGATGATCTGATCCTGTTGATGCCTTTTCTTCAGGGCTACAACCAAACTGGTGGCTATCGTGCTCCCGGTGGTTTCGTTGCTCCTGGCACTCTCCGATCGTCATCGGGTACTACGGCGACGTCTACATCGTCGAGCAGTCCTGCCGTCAACAACTCCAAGATCTGTACGTCTTGCCTCTGGTCTTCCTCAAGTGACGAGGCTAACATCCTAAGCTAGTCTTCATCTACTACTGCCCGGACAAGTCACCTCCTCAACTGCGCATGGTGTATTCAACGTCGAAGCCTGCGGTACCGTTAGGCTATTTGTCATCTGAGGTCATTCCTCACATTGGCACTTCTTTCGGCAGGTGGCTTCCACGGCAGAGCCCATTATTGGCCAGGTTCGGCGCAAAGTCGAGGTCAGTGACAGTGCCGAACTGAATGAAGAATATCTCCGATCCTCAGCGGCCACCCCAGCCAGTCCCTATTCAAGCCCCTTCAACAGCCCGCTTCAATCTCGCTTGCGTGCAAGCGGCGCCACCGCCGGCAAAGAGAAGGAAAAGGCTATGGTGGTACGCAAACCCAGTTCCCTTTTTTCCGGAACTAAACCCCCTTCTCTCTTAGGAACTGACGCTCACTACGAATCCACTCCATTTAATAGGGCCACCCCGTGTACACTATGGGCGCGTCGCCTCGTGTGAACGCCGGTGGCAAGTCCAAGCGCATCGTCATACCACCACCTGTCGCCTACTGATTAAGTGTGCCCTTTTCGTGTTGCCCTGATAGCTCTCGTCACTGCGCAGTTCATCAGTACACAGAGCAGTACGGACACGCGTCTGTTCATTGGGCGGCAATTAGCCGTGTATGGGACGGGTCATGCTACAATTCCTTGCATTCCGCAATTTTAAGAAAATTTCAATCATCCATTTCGTAACCGGGCAGCAGCAAATTGGTTCCTGAGCATGTCTTGATTTGGTTCTATAGCAACTGACGGTTATCGCAGATATGGAACCATTTGTAACGGAATGCATGGTATGCGCGATTTCTCATGATTTTGATCCAGGTTGTGGTGTCGTCACAAATCGATTCTATTTTTTAATCATTCTGCCCCAAGAGATTGGCATTCTCTCAATTCCATTCCATTTCATTTCATTTAATCTCTTCCCAAAGGGGCTGCTGGTACGCCCCGGGCCTGTCTCTTCTTTTCCTGAGAGGAGAAAGAAAAGGCCCTTTGCCCACGTGGAACCCGACCCGCCACATTATCATTCTCCAATTAATTGGAATTAATTATTTTTTACCGCCTCTTCTTCTTCTTCCCATCTTCTCTTCTCTTCCTTCTGCCTCTACTGGAAACCTCCTCGCCAGAATTTTGATTTTTGATTCATCCAGCCCCATCCAGCCCCATCCATCCCCTCACATAACCACTACTGCACATCTTCCTCTACTTCTCATCTTCTTCATCTTCTACTTCAACTTCTTCTCTACTTCATTACATTAGCCGACCTCGGCCGCCCTTCATGCATAATTAATTAATTAATCAATTATAAATCAAAAAAAATCAAGCAGGTCACCATCATCATAATCATCATATTTCGTCTTTGTCTTCTTCATCTTCTTCTTGGACCTGGTGGTGACTCTCTACACGCGCGCGTAGAGAGGGGAAAGGATGTCCAAGTTTCTGGGTCGGCTGCAGACGCTGCGGTGGCCGCGGGACCGGAAACCCGGGACGGGCGGCAAACCGAGCGGCGGCAGCGGCGACCAGCAGCGACGGCGGCGCTACAAGAAGAACTCGACTCTCGACGGTCTACCCGAGCGCGAGGGCAGCGAGGGCGACATCGAGCAGCCGCCGACGCGCGAGGAGCGTGCGCGCTGGCGGCACTCCATCAACGGGTATCCAAGCCTCATGGCGGCGGCGGCGGCGGCGGCGGCAGCAGCGTCGGAGGACGATGACGGGGACGACGAGAACGAGAGCTTCGAGGTGCACGCCACCACCAGCATCAGCAGCAGCAACAACAACAGCGCGGGTGAGCGGCGACTGGACTCGCGAGCGTCTTCCTTTGTGCCGGACACGAAGGGACCAAGCTCGGGAGGCAGCAGCGCAGAGGCCGGAGGTGGGCCGTCCACTGTGGCCGGTAAGTCCAAGGCTCGTGCCGGCGGCAAAGGAGGCAGTGGCGGCATGTACAGGACAGTGCAGCGGCCACGACTGGATCGCGAGCGCAGCCGATCCTTTTCATCGGAGTCCTCTAACTCATTCGAGAACCTCTTCCCGATCGCCGATGGTGGACTGTGCTATACGTGGGACATTGATAATTCAAGTACTACTAAGCAGCGCAAGGCTCCGAGTGGCGTGGTGCTCACTATACCGGCGCTTCCTGCTCGCCGCACGCGAGGCGGCAATCCATCCCATAACAAGCGTGATAAGGACAGGGAGGCCAAGGACAAACACCGAGACAAAGACAAACACAGCAAAGAGAAGGACAAGGATAAGGAAAAAGAAAGAGAGAAGGAGCGAGAAAAGAATGCCGATGAGGGACCGCAACCGAGTTCGGATGGCTCAGGAGACTCTCGAAGGCAATCACTGAGCGAAGCCAAGGCGCGAGATCGAAAGCGGCGTTCGCATCGCAAATCACAAGATGTCAAGGAAAAGGACATAAGGGATAAAGAGCGAGAGGACAGGGAACATACGGGAAGTGGCGCTTCCACTTTGCTCGTGCCTCTTGATGAGAAGTCGAAACGAGGATCTAGCGACTATCTATGGGGTGTCGTGCCGGAAACAGACTCATCCCCTGCGGACTCTCAGGAGAGCGAGGCCGAACACCAAGAAGAGAGTGACGACCAACATGACAAATCGCATGATGACAATGAACGAGAAAAGGATCGAGGGAGGGACCCAACAAATGCAAAGGATAAGGAAGGCGAGAAGAAGAAGGAGGACAAAACTGGAAAGAAGAAGAGGATATCGTTGCGAATATTCTCAAATGTAGAGCATTCGCAGCAGCAACAGCTGCAGGACCATCAGGTATTGATGCTTCTGGCCATCACATGAATAGCTTTGCGCTAACTTCAACTTTTTTGTGCTTCAGAATGCATCTTCACTCTCCCGAGTCATGAAGTTCGCTCGAAGTGGTTCCTCTACTACAGCTCCTCCTCTATCTCCTTCCTCCGCGTCTGCTTTTGCTACTATAGCATCCTCCATACCATTGGCCTCTTCTTCCTCCTCTTCGCCACGACTTTCTACTGCCTCCAACTCTACTTATGCTCCCTCACAACCATCTTTATCAATTTCGTCGCCAACACCAGTACCATCGCATCACCACAGCCAAGTATCCTCATTATCTACCTCATCACCTTCGCTATCGACAACCTCTAGCGGAGTGCCACGTGATATTCCCGTAGCCTCCATTCTAGCGGCTATTGGAAGCGGCCACTTTTCTTCGTTCTCGCCTGCACTGCCCCCAGGTGCGAGCTCGCCACCGTCCTCGCCCAAGCGCGTTTCTCGTCGTGTCGATGTTACGTCTCCACGTTTCTTCATACCCATGCCAACAAGCAATGAAGCTGTAGTACCTGAAGAAGGCGCTGCACAGTCTCCCAAATCTGCCGCTACTCGAGCTGCGATCAGAGCGCAGGGCTCGAACTCTGTTTCACCAAGGGCCACTTCCTCGAACAACTCAGATGCGTCAATGGATAAAGACTCCGCAGCTTCCGAGAAGCGTGGCCCGGAGGAATCAGAACGAACAACCACCTCTACCTCGACCACATCCATAGGCTCTGATAGCTCGCAGAGTACAAATTCTCAAGAAAGTGACCAGAAGGCCCGGCAGTCTCGGCGATTACGACCAGTCAGCTGCAGCCTTGAGGAGTTACTCAATGCCGCTGAGGCTGCTTCTCGCGGAGAGCTGGAGCCCGATTCAGCGGAAGCGGGCCCGCCACCGGCTCCTATGACCTCACGCGAAGAGCGAGAACGAGTGAAAGAAAAGGAACCGCCTGATCATAAGGCTGAGCGACATTCAACCATGAGCATGCAGACTCGAATGTCGATGTTGAGCAATATTGGCGGAGGAGGAACGATGGGATCATTGGGCAACATTCAGTCACGACGTCGATTCCACACTAACATCGACTTATCTAAGTTCAACGGATCTGCATCTGCGGGACCTCGGGTCCGCAGCCGTGATAATCGTGCCTCAGCGATTGCCAATGCTGAGCAGGTCAGCCTCGGCAGTGGTGGTTCGCACGTCGGGCGGCTGATCAATACCGACAAGGAGGGCGAAGACCAGGCTATGACTGTCCAAGAGCGACGCACGAAGGACAACGAATGGCGCAAGAGCTGGAGCCCTTCATTGCTTGTTCCACCTCCAGCACCAAGCATGGAAGGCGATGGCCGACACTCCTCTTATCCGCCACTGGAGATAGCACGAATAACCAGCGCGCCAGCTGAACAGCCGGCATACGGAGCGAAGCCAGCCAACGCTTTCTCTCCAGCGATTACAAGCGCTACCACGTCTTTTCCTTCCAACAGTCCTACCCGAGCGCGATCGAGCACAATCGGCTCCTTTTTCCCATACACGGAGAGCGGAGGCGACAAACGTGTATTGAACTTGCTCGATGAGATCAAGCTCATGAAGTACTGGCCCAAGTTTCTACAAGAGGAGATCCTACTTGAAGACTTGGATGGAATGAAAGAAAAGGTAAGGCAGCATCACCTTGTAGTGTGCGTTTATCGTTATTCTGACCTGTTCCTATTTGATACAGGACTTGATAATCGATTTTGAGATGACCAAGTGGCATGCCAAGCGGCTTCTGCGAGCTGTTGAGCGATTGCGAACAGAGGGCTACCGCTCGTCGACGCTTAACAACGCAGCCCTATATCCCCCGTCCACGACACAAATGACCGTCAGCCCGTTCCTCTCCTCAGCGCAGATAATGCTCCCATCAGCCACCGCAGCTGGTATGGCTAATGTAGTGAGCTCGGGTAAGCCCGCTGGTTCGAGCATGCTGGTGCCGGTCGAGCAACCCTATCCTGCGAGAGATGCTTCTCACTCTCCGCCTCTGGGCCTTTCTGCCGATGCGACGAGCTTTAAGCGCGAGAGCCCCGTGCTAGACATCTACAGTGCTGCCTCGAAATCCAGCAAAGCAGATAAGAAACGGGACAAAAAGAGGAGAAAGAAGAAAGAGCGGAAGCGAAGGAAGAAGGAGCGGGAGAAGATTGAGAAGGAATGGGAAAAGCTACGCCAAGAAAGGGAGCGACTAGCAAATGAGCGGTTACTGGAGGCTAAGGAAAAGGGCAAGAAGAGCATCGCCGATCTCGAATTTAGAGAGCTAAACGTTGCCGATATCGAATATGAGAATACTGTCATAGCGCATGGAAGGTAAGATCAGCGTGCGTGTAGATTGCCAGGTTGGCCTATCTAACGTCCTGTATCTCAGGTTTGGCGTCGTCTTTAGGGGACGATGGCGTGGCGTTGAGTGTGCCCTGAAGCAACTCCGCGTTGATGTAGCTGCCGAGAGCGAAGAGTCGGAGCGACTTATGAAAGCCTTCAAGAAGGAGGCATCCCTCATGCAAGGTACTCACTCTAGGTGCTCCTGCTTCCTCCGGGCGGATGATGTAACCACTCTCCTTGCCTACAGCGTTGGGGTACCATCCCAATTGCATTTGCTTCTTTGGTGCGGTTACTCTTGATGGACGCCTTTGCCTCGTTTCGGAGTGGGCTGCTCATGGTACCCTTCTTTCTGGCTTTTTTGCGTGATTCTGAGCGCAGCTAACCAATATGTTCACTTTAGGTTCTGTGTATGATCTTCTAATCAAGAGAAAGAAGGATCTTCCTCTCAAAACTATCGTCAAGCTTGCTCGCGATGCTGCCTGTGGTATCTTGCACTTACACTCGGAAAAGGTGAGTCCTGCAGAGCCGTTCTGTACATGGCCCAGCTTACTGACATGTTCTGTTTAGGTGATCCACCGAGACATTGCCGCACGGAATGTGCTCGTAGGGCAGGACTACACTGGCAAGATCTCCGACTTGGGTCTCTCCCGTGTGATGTCCACTACAATCACTACGGACTCAAACAGTAGTAATATTGGTGCTGTCAAGTGGATGTCCCCTGAAAGCATCACCACCAATGAGTACAACGA
>CDEZ01021450.1:0-38515 GCA_000826365.1 Acanthamoeba royreba | reverse complement strand
AATAGGATTATTTCAAGTTGCAGATTGCAGAGCTGAAGGAAGGCCCGCCTGGTTCGAACTCCTTTGAATTCATCCAGCTGGGTAAGAACAAGGTGCTTGCCAAGTTGGTAGCGAAATCGAAGAAAGAAGTGGATGATTGGATCAAAGATTTCAAGAACACAAAAGCCGAACTGGTCAGCCACACTGGAACCAAGGACAAACGTACATCCTTCTCAGCCGATCTTGGTGCGCGTTGAAGATTTTACACTGAATGGTATTGGTGTAGTTTCAAAGAATGGAGAAACCAAGCCAAAGATCTCTGCCGAGGAGCGACTTAAGCGGCGAACACGAGCAACCAAAGACGGTAGCCTCGGATTCGTACGTACAATTTAAGGATTGCTGGTCTATCACAAGCTACTTATCTAGCCAGGCAATCTTCAGGAAGATGAGGAAAATGAAGAACTGGTTCGTTTGAGAATTAGGCGCGATGCAATTCTCGCTCAGCTTGCTGATCTCAAAGATGATGGCGACAAGCGCTCCAAACGCAAAACAAAGGCCCAGCGCAAGGACACTATCAAGTATGTTCCACCAGCACCTTTGCTTTGCGACCCAAGCCTTATACTCCGATAGATTGTTCCAGGATCTACAGTCTGAGCTTGATGAAGTTGAGGCGGCACTCGCCCAATTGAAAACGCTCGCGCCGGTTAAGCTTAAGCGAAAGGAGGCTCTTCCGGAGAAGTCAATCGCAGCAACCCAGGATTTGCTCGCGTATGTTGGCCATCGACAAAGTTGCATCTTATCCGAGATATTTACATTTTCTTTAGTGTACCTCATGACAAGGGCAAGGGCAAGGAAAAGGACAAGAGCGGTGAGGTACCCACACAGACAGATGCGCCAAGCACTCCCAGCCCGGCAAAGGATCAACTCCTGCAGGCGCCTGAGCAGTCACAAAAGTATGCGAGTGACAACACCGTTACCACGAGCGCATCGATGCCTGCTGTGCCGCTCTACTCCAGTAATCAGGAGATCAAGCGGAGAAAGAAGGATGAGAAGAAAGCGGAAAAGCAGAAGAAGAAGGAGGAAAAGAAGCGGCTCAAGGAGGAGAAGAAGGCCGAAAAGAAGCGGATGAAGGAATCAAAGTCACGAGGGCGAGAACGACGCGGTACCATTGCGACAAGCTCGCCATCACGTGACTTAACGGTATCTATCACCATCTCCACGCCACAATCGGGAGGAAGTCCGCCCAGTTCGCCGCGCACCAAGTCCTCATCAGGAGAGGCAAAAACAAGCCCAGAAGTATCTCGCAAGGGAAGCAAGGAAACTCCCGCACGTCAGCAACAGGCTCCCCTCAAGGCCGAATCAGCTGAAGCCGAGGTGAAGCGCAGCCACGACAGGCCGCGAGAAGTGGAGGCCAAGCAGAATGAAGACAAGACCACAAGCTCCTCGACATCAAGCGATGGCGAATTCTATCCTTATGAAGAACTCAAGAAGATGAAGAACAAGCTTGACCGCACCAAACTTGAGGTACGGTCCACGAATTCATGGTTCACAATTCTTTGATCTGGACCAAATGCTCATATAAGCATCTTCCCTCTTGCTCCATCTAGGCTTATCTTGCGCCTGCCGAGTTCCCTGGAGTATTTGGCATGAGCAAGGAAGAGTTCGCCAAGCTACCTGGCTGGAAGCAGAAGCAAAAGAAGGACGAGAAGGATCTCTTGTAAAGAGGTTCCGTGCCACAGAGCAGTATTTATTATTGTTTTTGTAATATTAAATTAACATTCCACACATTCCACAACTTATCCACAATTTTACCATTCTTTACTTTGCGCATAGAATGTTAAAAATTGAGCTACAGAGCGAGGCTAATGCGAAAGAGAGAAGACAGACCCTGCCGACTCCGCAGGTGGTTCCTGCGGGTGGGTTTGCTCGTCTGCGCGTCCTCGGCTGGAGTGTTGCTGCTCTACTTGCAGCTCGTCAATCCCACATTCCTGTCGACAGTCCAACATGAGCTCAACTTTCGTTACAATCAGGTGTCAATTTTTTTTAATATCCATAAAGTATGAAATTATTAACATGAAGAAAATCGCTGCAGGTACATTCGCTCTTGCTCGGACCTATGCCGTACCCAATGCGCTACGAGTTTCCTGTGGACGGTGAACTGAACGGGCACGACTGGCGCAGCTCTGCCAGAGCCAAAGGCGCATCCGACGCCGGGCTGCATAAGCTGGCCTCGTTTGCTGCGCACTGCCGTAAACACCGATTGAATGCGGCTGCGTGGAACGATGTATGCGCGGATTCCTCTCATGATTTGGGTGTGACTGATCGGTTGCATTCCATCAGGATGGAGCAGGTGATGATGCCAATCGGTATCTCGTCGTGCGGTTTCCAGAGAGAGCTGGCTTTGCCAACCGGGTCCTGGCGCTCACCTCGGCCTTTGCGGTAGCTCTGCTCACCAACCGTACTTTCTTGGGTACATTCATAGTTGTGCATCACTGAGATGAGAGAACGGAATGTGCTCACACTCGCGCATGTTCATCAGTGGACATCTCCTACAAGGCGAGTCAGTATGAGCTGAAGGCTTTCTTCGCTGATCCAGATTTCTACTGGGACTTGACGACTGAAGCGGAACGAACAGGGTAAGCGATTGCTGAATGTTTGCTGATGAGACTCCACTGATACAGACCATCTGTGGGTTGTGGTCAGAATGGCACTAACAACAGTCCGAGAGCGACTGTTTGGCAAAGATGGAAAGTCAGGTTCCTCATGGCGGTTTTATCTTCATTACTCAAGTGCCCTGGTACAATTATCTGGTGTCCATCAAGGTGCAGGAACTGACTCGATTATCCAATAGGACATAGTTCATTGCTCTTCTGGTCTTTCCGGGCGGATTAGAGGGCAGCGTTTTGTTGTGATCGAGAGCCATCAGTACTTCTTGCCTGCATTACTGCACAACAAGCACTACTTTGACATTTTGCGCGGTATGCCCATGCTCTTTCTGCTGAGTCCTTTCCCGACGCTGATCCCTGCTCTTCGCGTCTTCTCAGATTGGTTCGGAGACGACATCTTCGGCGTGCTTTCTTCATTCCTCTTCCGGCCGGTGCCAAGCATTGCCAACGAAGTCAAGCGATTCCGAGACGAGCATCTCGGCCCACAATACCACACTTTGGGTCTGCAAGTGCGCACGAGTTACATGCCAGCAGCCGAGATACAGGTACCTCTATCATAGATTGATAGCCATGACTCTGGTCGTCTCACTGAAGCTGTACACGTGCAGGCATTGATCAGATTGGCAGCAGCTTGCGCAAGGGATTGGGTCAGAGAACATAACCAGAAGAAGCCCATACGATTCTTTGTGGCCACGGATAGTGACGACATACGGTGGGGGCTTGAGATGTTGCTGGAGGATCAGGGGCGTGGATCCTACGAAGAAGGTCGCTTGATATCGTACCATCCCTCCGTACAGACGCGAGAGACGGTACGAGGGATCCAAGAAGCTATCATCGACGTTATGCTGCTCACACAGGTTTACCTCACTTACTCAAGTGACCAATTGGTGGCTTCAGAGGTTAACTCCTATCATCGCAGTGTGATGACCTCATCACGAGCTCCTTCTCCACGTTTGGTTATCTTGCGTCGGGCTTTTCTTCCAAGAAACCTCTCTTTTTGACACCAGCGTACGTCGGCTTGCCGCTTGCCCTTGCTTCAAGCACTTACTTAACGACAACAGGCCGGTTTCGGGTACATCGGAGTGGTATTTCGAAGGAGTTCCTCCATTGCAAACTGCCAACAGATCAATGGTGATTCCTTCTTCAAGGGAAGAGAATACCTTACTTATTTGTGTGCTGTTGACAGTGCGTTAGACAGCCGACGAGTCAGCCGTGCTATCACGCGTGGTATCAGGTCTCATACACTTCCTGTTCTCGTGGAGCAGAGACAGCGCGCAAGGAAGCCTATGCCGGCCGGTTCTGCTGATGGTGCCTCGAGTGTTTGATCGTGTACATACTCGCCTTTCCATGTGATTCTTACTTCACCTCGGCATGTCTTGGGCCAAGAACTGTTGTAGATCGGACGAAAGAGAAGGATGACGAAACGGTTGATGACCTTCAAGCAGAAGCGATGCGCTATCGCCGCTTAATTGAGAATGGGGTATGTAAGATGAATCAAAGGTTCAGTCGTATTCAGCCTCTCTGCTCCGCTTGTTACTGCGCTGGGGCATGTAGCCGAGGCCAGTTCGATCAAACTTGGTAATCACTTCCACAGGCACAAGCAGTCCTGCTCCATCCTTACCTGTTGGAAGGCTCAGTCGAGCTGCACACAATGCATAGCAAAGTAAAATCCAACGAACCTAGACCGCCGCCGGCCCAACCCATGAGCTTGAGCAGCCTGTTTCCTATGTTATCCTGCGCGGTAAGCAGCGACTCGCCAGTCACCTTACGTTGTGATTGCCTTTGCAGCCGATCTACATGTGCAAATAAACATGTTCAGTCATCCCATTGTCAGTCAGAGGGAAGTAGTGTTGGTATCACCTTCCTTCTGGCAATGCAACAGAAGTTGAAACTCTTCAGCGGAGAACTGCTCGCCTACGTCTACTGTGTAAGGGCCGAGAGTGATGGTATCGCCATCGTGAGGATCTGATGACACATTCACAAATCCAGTCCCACTTCGCACGGCACGTCCTGATTCCAGCCGTAGCTCACACTCCCTCCCTCTTCGATACACCATGATGCCTTCACCAGAGTTGATCGTTAATAATGTGAAGCATCATCTTCTTCCAATAAGTGGCGTACCATCCGTTGCTGGACCCTTCTTGCCCTTGCGGAAAAGCACACTGAAGTACAACGTTGCGCTCCCGCTAGCGCTGTTCACATTGTTCTCTTGCTTTTCGTCCGTCTCTTTCTTCTTTGTGGCTGCAGAAAGTTGGTGTTCATCTTCCTTTGTGTGCTCAGCTTCAGGCTCACTCGTTCGATCTTGGCTTGATGAAGCTTTCTTGTTTCCTCGTTTGATAGCACGCTCTGTCGAGGCTGAACTATTTACACGAGAACGTGATGTCGCAGGCTGCATGGCTTGAAAGTCCTCTTTGGACATTGCCTCACTGATCTGCACGTCACCCAACATGATCAGGTCGACTGCAATCAGCTGCAAAGAGTGTACCAGTGGCTGGCCGTACCTCCACATCAAATGCGCCCACGCGCAGCTCACTGCCTTCCATCAGCTGTACGTCTGCATTCGCGGTGCCCTGCCCGTCCAACACTTCTCGTCCTGCATCATCGAGCAAGCGCAATCCTCCCGTGGCGCCATTCCACACCAACACACCTGCCACCACAACAAAATAATTTAGCAAAACAATTTTTAAAAATAAATATGTTTTTACATAAGAATAAATAAGTAAATAAATAAAATTGTTTTACCGTCACGCCAAACTGAAGGCTTTCGGGAGGAAGTGGCTGGTTTGGCGTAGACCACCCGCAAGTAGAGGATCGATGGGGTTGATGCCGCTACTTCATCCACGACTAATCTTGGTGGAGACGCATCTACGCTGCAGCCATTATCCGCTGTGGTGGTTAGACGTCGCCGCTTGGGGTCGCGGTCGTCGTCTTCGTCCTGTTTGGGCGGGATGGCATCTTGTTGATCACCAACCGGCTCCTTTGCTGGTGGACCACCGCCTCCGCTGGCCCGAGCCCGGGCACCGTGAAGGGAACACGAGGGGACCCTACTTCTCCTCATGTTGTGCCGCTACACAAATCGTAACTAAAATAAAAATTTCGTTTGGATATTTCTTAGAACAAATTCCAAGAATATTTCAGCCAAGCACCAATATGTTTTGCGGAATATCCAGTTTTTGTATGTTTGTGCAATGGTATTAAAGTTATAAATAACAATTCAAAATAAATGTGTTTAAAACTTTTATTTGTAAGAGAGAGGCAGGGGTAACGATCAGGGATGGAAAGAAGGACACGTATCGTTTTGCATCTGCATTACATTTGCCCTAAACCTGCGGCACCACCAGGCCGCTGCGGTCGTTCGTTACGGCCTTCTTAAGCCCTCCTCGTCCGAAGCTTGCAATTGCACCCAGCAGCGCTGCTCGACCATCTCCACCAACAGCAAGATCGCTCGAAACAGGCGCCGGAGGAGGCGGAGGTCCTCCAGGAGCAGCAGCCAGAGGAGGAGGCGGAGGTGGCGCCGCTGTTACCAGATGGTATTAGCTCCGATCAGCATAAAATGCTTAACTTGCTGCGTACCGTGAGATGTCCGGTTCCTGATCTTCTCCTCTTCTGCTGCGGCTCGACGAGCAATGTCGGCCCACAGATGCTCTTGCACGCCACTCAACCACGTAGCAATACTCTGTGTGACAGCAAGGATTACAAACAGGAGTTGGCAATCCTAGAGAGAGGCGTAAGCACCTCATCGCTACACTGCAGCGAAGAGACTAGGGCAGTGTATTGCTCTTGCAGAGACTTGATGTCTTCAGTGAAGGTCTGAACGTTGGGATACATTCGCGGCCCAGGCAGTAGCTTACGTTGAATCGAAGCCCACCCTTGCTGGAGCTGGCCGAATGCTCTCTGTAAAATCACGTATCGCTCTGAAGGAGGCACATCGGATAGCAGTTTCTCTCCCGACGCCGAGGCAAGAGCGCAAGACAGATCGAATAGCTCATCCGCAAACACAGTGATAAGAGGCAGAAGCGAAAGCTTGCTCCTCCAATGCTCGGGAATGCCTTCAACTCCGTAGTATGCTGATTCGATCAGATTAGCTCAGTTTTGTCCTTCCTTCGACACTCGTAGAGCAAGAAGTGTACCTCCGGCAAGCTGACCATATATGGCGGCAGTGGTATCAGCGTCATCACCAAGATTGGCCACCTTTAATGCACCCTCAGCAAATGATGATGTTGAGTAGAATGCCCACAAGGCAGCTTCCATCGAGAGGACAACATATCCGGCCCCTACATTCAAGAGACTATCAGCAGCCTGAAAACACCAACCTGCGTGTGGTACCGGTACCAACGATCTCAGGCGGTTGCTTTGACTTGTACTCGCCTTTGGCGATGGCCTCGATCTCTGGAGCTAGTGGCTGCTCTTGGAACAGGCCTTCTACTGGCGAATATAGCGGCGATAGGAGCTCCTCCTTTGGCACACCATTGAGTGCACCTGCGTTATGCATAAGAGCCTGATCCATTCGCTCGTTCGTAAGACAGATATACCTATTATGAGACCTGCGTAGTAGCGGCAAGCATCGACGCTCAACACGGAGCCATGAGTCGTGCGAGATGAATCACCCGCCTTCTCAATGGCAAGCCTGGGCTGCTCTGCATACGCCAGCACGACCGGACAGAGCCGCATCAAAGAGCCATTTCCTATTCATCGTACATTCTCAGTGCATCAGCAACACAGGCTACATGTTAGCTGAGGCGTGGCTACCTGATCGACTCTTCTCACCAGTGGACGCCGGATAGGGATCAGTCAGTCCACTCTGCTCAAACTTGTTGAGCGACATGCGCGTGGTGATGCCAATGTCGAAGCACTGGCCGTTCGAACTGAGATGTCCTTCCTTGTACCTGATAGCACGAATGTCAGTCCATTCGCCATTCTTTCTCCACCGTCTCCTGTGCCGACGCAGTACCAACGCAGGTAGCGCGCCAGCTGATCTACCGGATCGAACCCACGACGTTCCAGAAGGCTTTCGGCCAGACAGAGGGCCATCGACGTGTCATCCGTCCACTGTCCTGCCAACAAGTTGAACGGTCCACCGCCCACCTGCACCACACCATTCCGGTCTTGTTAGGCAAAGTTATATTATTTTATATTTATTCCTTTTTCGTATTATATGTGCCTTAATTGGATAATATATACAGAAATATTATCGATAAATCTAAGATAAAAAAGAAAAATAGGTACAATGTCCTCAAGAGGAGGCACGGATGGGTCGCCAGGTCTCTTGAATTCGAGGGTTGTCCCCAGCGCATCGCCGGCAGCCAACCCCACAAGCGACCCCTGGTACCGGCCTCGTCTGTCGCTTGCTGTCCTTTCCATATAGTTGTAGTCGTCACAAGTGTGGCCCGTTGTGTGTTTTGTTTCTACAGTCGACTATTAATGCACTTTTTTGTGATCAGGATTCAGACAATTTGTTGCCAGGCAACGAATTTTCTGTTCAGGCTTATGAATATTTCGAAATAATTTCAAATTTTGCGAAAGATTAAACGACAAGATGAGGGCAGCGTCCTGTGTGCGGCCTCAGCTGCCCATCTCGCGGCCGCACCTGGCCTTTGGTTCACTGCAGCGTCTGCCTCGTGTGGGACAGTGTAGGGCTTTGCTACCGAGTGCGTATTTTTGTTGATAAGTAAAAAACTAAAATTATTGAATCATAAATATGTATTAAGTAATATATTGTCTCTTTATTTTCGTTTCCTTTTTATTTATTATGTTCTTCCCGCAGGTCGTAGTGCAGGTGTTGTGTGTGGCCGTCGTGGGCTGTGGACTCCAACGCCGCTGCGAAGGCGGTCACAGCTGCCTCCGTTACGTCGAAGCACGGATGGAGTTGATGATGACGATGCAGAGGATGATGATGATGATAAGCTGGCACGCGAGTTTGATGAGTTCGAAGCCGAAGAGCTGTTTGAGGACGAAGAGATCGCCAACCGACCGCAGAGCAAGGCCACTTCCAGTACACTTAACTGTAGACCTAGGTCGAGGAGGATTCATGTTGCTTACATTCCCCTGTGTGATTGTCAGGCAATAGTACTGATGGAGAGGCAGCCATAATGAAGGAGATTTCGGATCTCAATCTCTCGGGGTACGGAGACTGTCACTGTGACACTGGCCTGAAGAGTAGTGACTTGCCCATGCTGAGTTCTGAGACTCTTCACACAGCGAGCAGTACCATCGGCTTGGAATGTGGGAAGACGCAGAGCGAGCATTCAAGGATGCACTCGCGCTGGTTGATGAGAGCCTAGGAGCATATCACCCAACCGTAAGTCATCCCTCAATGTGTGACAACCAGGCAGATCGAAGTAAGTACTGAACGGTACAATGTATGCATGGCAGGCAGCCATTGTATTGAATAACTTAGCCATGGCTTGCCGACGAAAGGGTAACCTCGAAGAAGCAGAAGCACTGCTCCAGCAGGCCCTTCACATCCGCAGGTACAGAATGTTGCTCAACGGGATCCAGTTCTCTCGTAACTTGATCATTTCACATTAGAGCACACTTCGGGGCATCTCATCCACGTGTCGCGTTGATATTGGACCACCTGGGAGCGCTCTATCGGCAGCAGAAGCGCAACAATGATGCCCTCGACATGTTCCGTCAATCGCTTACAATCATTGAGGAGTTCGAGGCGAAAAGAAGACAATCGCAGACAGAAGGTATTGCACATCTTCATGCACTTGCAGCAGTGCTCATTGATGAATGGTGATTGATCAGCAAATACTGTTGGTAACGAAGACGACAAGCCGACCCTGCTACAGGAAGAGGGCGACATTATCCCTACTACTGATCTCGGTGCAGCCGCGGATGGTGACGAGCAAGATTGGGAGGACCTGATCAACTTGGCAACGGCACAGAATAACCTTGGCCTTGCTTATTATCAACTTGAGGACTACGCTCGCGCAGAGTCTTTGTTTGACTCAGCTCTTAGCGAGGCGAAGCGACGTGATCTCGAACGAGCAGAACTCGAGCGACGCGGCGAAGCTGGCGAAGTGCAAGTCAAACGCAAGACTGATGTCTCGCCGGTCGGAGTGGTGCAGAAGAACTTGGCTCTGTGTCTCTTCAAGCAAGGCAAGCTTGAGCAGAGCGAGCATCACCTCAAGGCAGCGCTGGACTATCTGCGCGAAGAAGCCGGATTGCGCGATCACGACGAAGGCGTGGTGGATCTATTCCGCCACCTTTCCCGACTGTACACTGCGATGGGCAAGCCCAGCGAGAGTGCCTTCTTTAGTGACAAAGCTGCACGTGCCGAAGCCAGCCGCCGTGGTGCTGTGCCGCCATCGGTGACAGCAGGAGGGATATGATGGAATTACTTTTCAGTTCTGCCTGATGGTGTTCGTACTGTCAAGAAACAGCAAGCTTACTGGCTGCGCTCGGCTCGTGTGGACTGGGCACTATTGGAGTGTGCACCGCTGTATTGCTGCCTGGCGAAGGTTGTGAACAGAAAACGAGTGAGGATGGCCATCCTCAGAAAAGGCCAGGAGGTGGATTGGTTTGGGGAGCAGAATACTGTGTGGAATCCTCCCGATAAGCGGTGCAGGCCCAGAGAAGCAACAGGAACACTACCGCCGCCTAGCCGAACCTGCAGAGAAAGAGTTGAGAAGTTGCTAGAGTCGCGTGATGGGATGACGGAAGTGTCTGTGCGATACCAACCAACCTTAGCTTCTGCTTCCATCTTATTCGCTGTGACTGGGTATCGAACTCGGTGCCCACAATCCGCCAGTCATGGCGAAGGAGCGGAAAGAATGCGGATTGTACACGGAAATGGTCTAGGTGGACTCCGAGGATACTCGGCCTCCGCGATAGGGCTGTCCACGGAGCAAGAAGAGTACCCGCGGCAGACTGGCTGTCCGCCCGGGTGTACTTCCTGCAATTTAGCATCTGGCGGCGTGAGGCGGACCTCTTACAGGGCCTTGTGCAGTACTGACTTCCATTTCACTATTTCCCAAGCTTGAAGACGACTGAAGCACATTTATTACCAGAGACCTCCTACACACATACGTTCAGCTTCAGGCCAACCTCCCAGCAAACTTTCCGTCACACAAACACCACAAGGCCAAGCCACTCAAGAAAATTTGAGTTATTGTCACGAATTTTTAATAGTTCATTCATAGCATTCCTTGTAACTTGTGGCAATCAGCGGCAACAACTTGTACGGAAGGCGCTAAGACGACTTGCGGGCAGACCGGCCAGGCACAGAAGAAGAACTACTTTCCGTAACCCTCAACCACACCAGCCGACCTCCCAAGAGCAACCAAACAACAACACGTTACTGCTCTCTACGCGAGCTTGTTCGCGTTTTTGCCCGGACACCAGCCGCACCATTCTTCTTGACTTTCTTCGTTCCAAGTCCTTTCCCTTCCCTCATACCCAGTCAGAGGTACGTCCGCTACGCAGCAGTAGTCCTGACTTGCCTGTCCTCAACAACCGTGTGGTGTGGCTTACTCGTCCCTACCCACTACGCAGATCTGAGAAGAGACCTACATCAAAACCTAGTACATACTTCTACACAGATCTCAGAAGATGACAAATCAGATAGAGGAGCTAGACGCCTTCTTTAATCCGCCTCAGCACGCCAAGTTCCTGACGGGCACTTTCCCCAACCGACACGACCTCAACCTCTACACCTACGCCTGGCTCCCCAAGCATAGCAAGCCCACGTACCTACCTCCCTTTGTCCCCTGTTTACCACTACTTCTTCGTCATCTTCGCCTTCATCTTCATCTTTTCCTTTTCGCAAAGTTTACAGCCCTGCGTTTCTCGGCTTCGCGCCTTTTTGCTCGGCGTTTTAGCTCCTATTCACTCACCATTCCTGCAACTGTACAGGGCTTCGGTCTTTATCTTCCACGCCTTCGGCGAACACTCCGGCAGGTACCACCTGGCGCCTAGACTTTAGCCCGAGTATGGTGCTGATGCTGTGAGTGTGGTGCGACCGTGTACTTAGATATCAGCGTCTCGCCTATGCCTTGACCTCCAAGGGTTTCGCCGTATTCAGCATTGATCTTCAAGGTGACTGAGACTTGCTCTAGCCATTATGTACGATCAATGACTCACGCATGACACACTATTTCGTTTGCCAGGTCATGGTAGATCAGCTGGAAAACGTGGTTATGTGGCACGTTACGAGGATTATGTACGCGATGCGTGCGACTTTATCAGCAAGGTGCCATCCATGTACCTCCAGCTACCGAAGTTCCTTCTTGGGTACGTCATGTTCATCCAAAGAACGCAAGTCGAACGAAAACTAACTGTGAAATGATCATAGAGCGGGAATAGGCGCTACGATCGTCAACATGACAGCCACCCTTACACATGCACGAAGAGCAGGTAGGATAATGCTTGTCCTGCTCAAGCATGAACGTATGATCGACTGTGTTTGATGACAGATTTCTTTGCCGGTCTTATCTTCCTCAGCCCTGCCGTAAAGCGAGGAGCGGCATCTGCTACCGCTGCCGCCGTCAGGTAATCTTTGCTCTGCTATTTACATCCACCTCGGCCACCGACTAAAGCTTCCTTGGCAGACGCGCCAGTCTTTTTGGAAGGAAAGTACGAACAGCGGATCCCCAATTCCTTGCTCGCGACTCCGAAGTTGGTACGTGTTTTGCTCAGTCTCAAACTTCTATTGATTCCTAGCTGAACCCTTTCGCCACCAGTTGCCACCTACCGTACGGACAGTCTTGTCATGCACAGCAAAGTCAAGGGCTCGACAGCGTCTCAGATATTTAAGGTACTAGTTTATCACTCGATTGTCGGATCTAGTACAAGCGGTAACAAGCCTGTCGCACTAGGCGATGGCGTGGCTGGAATCAGCGCGATCAGTAAGCAAGATGACCTTTCCCTTCCTCGTGTGTCAGGGCTCTGCTGACCAGATAGCATCTCCTCTGGGTAGGTTCCATGTTCCAATTGGCCTTTTGTCATACTAGGCTAACGTGATTCTCCAGGTGCAAAGCATTTATATGAAAAAGCGCCATCAAAGGAAAAGGAACTGAAGATGTATCAGGGCATGTACCATGATCTCCTGCACGACAAGGGCTATGAGCAGGTGCTGGACGACATCGTGTCGTGGATCGCGGCACGAGCTAGCTCCGCACCGAGCACGCCGATCCCAGAGGATATGGAAACTCCTCGCTTCTTCGCCGAAGAGAAAAAGGGCACCTTGGGCAAGAAAAACAGCGGAAGCAAGAAGGGATCCGTTGTACGTTCATCATTCAATCTAGCTCCAAGTATTGCCAGGCTCACCATCCTCCCCAACAGATTCGAAACCGCTCGGCCTCAATTGCAGTCGACTCGCTAGACGACCTCCTCCCGAGGAACTCTACGCCTCCGGCCTCGCCCGCCTTCTCGCGAGAATGGTCACTATCGCTCACCGAGCCGGCTTTCACTCCCATCGCTACGGTCGATGATGACTTCTCGATTGACGAGGACGAAGAGCCTGTTTCGCCACGCACGGTACCTCAGTCTTGTCAGACATTTCCTGATCATCTTGAAGCTGACACTTCCTTCCATCACAGATTGACACAATCGCCAAGGCCACGAACTAGGCTCCCTTTACAATGCTGTTGTACTCCTCAAGTTTTTGCCTTCCGGCGAAGGCACCACGCTATTTGGCAAATTGTGCCACGATTCAAATCTCTTCTGTACATGAGGCCATGGACTCTTACCAAGAGTAAGTAAAGCTTTGCTTGACCAATCTCTAGCCTGCTTTCCTATCCACTTCCGGATCATAAAAGTGAGCTCCTTCCTCGTTCGCCACAAAGGGAAACAGCTTCGTGCGCACTCGCGTCACCAGCCCTGTACATCATCATGATGATGGTGAGCATCACGACAGAAAGCAGGAGCAGGTACGGGACGTCCAGTACCTGTGCTTGGTCGGCCGCTGTTAGACGGAACAGAAAGTGTGAGACTGGGCTTGTTGATGCACGCCCAGAACGAGGGACGTCCTCCGAGCTCTTCTTCCTCCCGTACCAACAGAAGTCGGTACTTGACAAAGTTTTGCCATGCATCGCCTGCACATGAAGTCTTGCATGAGCCAGGTTGACGATCAACACAAAGAGATAATAATCTGTGATACCCAGAAACTCTTGGTGGGCATCAGGATTGAGGACAGTGTGGCGCGTCAACTTCCCGTACAAAGCACCTGTTTGGTGACACAAGTTAGGTGATTTTATCTCATATAGTTCATAAGGAGGATTGAATGAGGAGTACCCTTGGAAGCTACGACGAGAAGGTTGTGAGCGTTGACGAGTTGCTTCAAAGTGTGCACGATCTTGCCCATGCGCGACTTTGAGCCGGCGCCTCCCCGTTTATTGGGATAGCCGCCACCTCCGCCGCCGTAGGCGTAGCCTTCGGCGCTGCGATCAACGTTGTGAAATGCGCCGATGGAGTCGATCACCAGCACCTTCACTTCAACAGCCTTGGAGTCTGGGCTGCCGTCTTGTGCTCGGCTGGTGGCAGCTAGGTTTCGAATGAGTTCGTCCGTCATCTGCAGTGTTGTGAGGAACTGCAGCGAATCCTCACATTGATGAACGGTCAGTCGGCCGAGGCATTCTTGGATCAGCTGCTCTTCAAGCTCAGGCGTCCATCCCATAGTTCCGCTGTTGTCATCGCCCTCGCTCACCCGCTGCCTCTTCTTCCTCCCTTGCTCGCTCGGTTTGACGCTTTGCTGCTGTTGCTCATGCCTCACCACCGCACCGCGGATACGAGCGCGCAGCAGTCGTTCGAGACGGATCACGTTGAACTTGAGATCGTTGTCAAAGAATATCACGCCGACGCCTTCACCGTCGAGCTGGAGCCGCTGCTCCACGCCAGCGGCACTCGGCATCGAAGTCGTAGGCGCCGCTACCGCGTCGTCGGCGATGCGGTATCGCCACACCGGCGGGAGGATGGCGCTGGCCACGATCTCCATCAACAGCTCGGACTTGCCTGACCCGGCCTTCCCACAGAACTCCACAACGTCGCCACCACGAATGCCGCCGCGCTGCTCTTGTGCCGCAGCCGCCGCCTGCGCGCCATCTTCGCCAGTGACAAGACTCGATGAAGACGCCGTCAATGTCGGCGACTCGCCACTTCCTGGTTTGGTCGGAACGAGTTTTCCGGATGAAGACGAACGGGACAAAGATGAAGAAGAAGAAGACGACGAAGAAGAAGAGGTGCTGCCCATGTACATGAACTGCTCGGCCATGTCGAAGATGGCAAGGCCCGTGCGGAAGGGCTTGGTGCGCGCTCGCCGAAAGAGGCTCTGGGCAGTCTCGTTGGGGTAGAGGATGGCACGTAGGGCCTCGCCCAGCGCGTGCGGACCCTCGCCTCTACCCAAACGCATAGAGGAAGGAGATGGCACCTGAGGATGATTTTGTAGATTACCATCCGGCCCCAAGGCATTAATGGCATCAAAGTCCTGGAATGCGTGAAATGAGGCGCCTGCTGCTGTATCCTGACCTGAGGGACTGTCCAGTTCCATTTTTTCTATCAATAAAAATTGATTTTGGGCAATCTCTGCGATTAGAGGGAAGGGGAACACAAATTTTTTCTAAGAACGAAATTACAAAGAAAACATATTTCTTATCTTTTCCTTCCTCATTTCTCTCTTTGCGCACAAGCAACAAAAAAAAACAAAATAAAAACGAGGCAAAAAACATCAAAAAAACACAGGCTTTTTTTGAAGATGTCTCTTTGTGCAGATTGTAAATGGGAGGAAATTAGTGATTGATTGATTTGTTTGTTTATTTATTTTTTCACAATTAATCAGACGATTTGAAGTTCCTTGAGTTTTTGCACGAGTAGCCATTCGCGTTGTTCGGGGGAGAGGTCGCGGTTGGCCGAGTGGAGGTCGGCCGATGTCGGACGCCTGGCGGCACGTTCTGCGTCCTCCCGCTGTAATCGTTCGCCCACGAATTTGGTGAGGGCGGAGAACGAGTAGGGCTCGTAGATGGCCAATTCGGCCAGCATCTTGCGGTTGAGCTGGACATCGGTGACGGCGCAGCCGTGAATGAAGCGGCCGTAGCTAATGCCGCGGAGGCGGGTGCCGGCATTAATTTGTTGAATCCACGTACGGCGGAAGAGGCGCTTCTTGAGCTTGCGGCCCACGAAGGCGTACTGGAGGGCCTTGTACGCCCGCTCCCGCGCGATGCGGTGGCAGTTCTTGGCGCGGCCGCGGAAGCCCTTCACGAACCGCAGCAGCTTCTTCTTATTCATGCCACTCATCTTCGATCCCCCACCTTGTGTTGAATCGAATTCCAAAATCTGCAAATACAAACCAAACAATTTTCAAAATAACGAAATGGCATTCGAGGAAATCAACAAGGAAAAAGAGAAAATCATATTTCCCGATCAGGCTGAACTATATTTTGATTGGGCAGACAAGGGAACATGAGGTGAGAATGCCCTCCACCTGTGCCCATACTTTAGAAGGATGAAAATAAGGAGGGCAAACAGCATGATGGCTTTCAGGGAAACTTCAACATTGCTGAGATATTTTCTTGTTATTCGAAGGGATATCCCGGTGGCTAGGGAAAAAGGGATTGAAAGCTACGAATTGGCCCACGGACCGAAAGCACCACAGGTTGACCCGTCCATCAGTCCACACCACACAACCCTCTCTCCTACTGCATTGCCGACGCCACAAGGTACCTGACCACGTCAGCCTCTTTACCCATCAGAGTGTAGATAAAGCCCGATCACTGATGCTAATGATCCTTTGATGAACAACAGGCCCAAGAAGGATGAGGAGGTGCTTCTTACCCTTGTGGCCTCTGGTGTACTACTCCCACCAGCACCAAAAGGTCAGGCCACAAACATGCCCCGAGGGTGCTGATCAACAGGTCAAAGAGGAGCTTCAGATCAAGTATGCCAAGGAGCTGTCCGAAGCCGAGGACGAGGCGGAACATGTCGTGTTGCGTGGCGTGCAGCGCTGGTTGCCGTGCCTGTTTACCTTCCTGACTGCCACAGTCTCCACACCGACATCGTCGTCGACTTCGTTCTACTTGGCCATCCTGGTGTGGCTGCTGCGTGTGTCCAAGTGGAAGCACGGAGTCAGTATCGGTATCTTGTATCCCTTTATCAAGCTTGAGTTCAAGTGGGGCACGGACAAGGAACTCCAAATGGCGAGCGAGCGCGAGAGTACCAAGTGGCTAACTCCGATTCGCGCATACACCTCTGGCGGTGCAGAGAAGGAACCGGAAATGTATCAGCAGCTGAGCGATTGCTCGATCAAGCCCAGCAAGGACGACTCAAGTGACCCGATGACGGTGGAGCTTGACGAGACACAGAAGATGCTACCCAGCTTCCCGGCTCACTATCACCACACCTACGTCGAGCTGGACAAGAAGGAGAGCTTCGATCTTGAAAAGGCGGCGAGTCGCATTCCCACGCAGACCAGCAAGTGGTGGGAATTCAACATGTTCTGCCTTCCTCTGCTGTTCATGGCCAGCTTCTCCTCGCGCCGCTCGTGGCTCGCCACCTTGGTTCCGATGCCCATCTACTTCTACCGCTTGTACGCGTCCTTATATTTCCTGAGTGAGTGATTGTCAGTCTGATGACCATCATCACATTCATTTACGTACACAGTAAGGATTCCAGTGAGAAGCCCTGTGACTGGCGCTTCATTGCTTTCCCGTTGGTTGACTTCCATGCCTACTGCCGTCAACAGCGAGTCTACTTCGACGCCACCCTGCTGCTCGTTCTCATCTGGTACAGCCACATCTTCGACCTTGTCGTGCGGGAAGATCGCCGTCGCGGCTCGAAGATCGCGTGGGCATTCAATTACTGTTCCTTGATGTTCTTCCCCATCTTCCTGTACACTCAACGCAAAGGCTCTGTACATGTCAGTCTCCTTGGTACTCGCCATCCATCTTGCCACCATTTCCTCCTTCCTCTCTCCGCTCACTTCTCGTACACCATCTTCTTCTTCCTTGTCATCTTGTTTGTAGTATTGCTGCATTTCCTCTGGGGGTGGACGACGAGCGGCAAGACCTCTCACCTGGCTCTTCTTGTATTTCCTCTCATCAACTTCGTTTACTACAACGATACTGTACGTACCTTGACCTTGATTGATAAAGTCATCATGCATTCATGCTCATCATTTGTTGGTCCATCAGATCTACTTCATGACGTTGTTCGTGATATGGCTGCGCATCTGTCCTGAAGAGTGTTCGGTACGTCAGCCCTGAGAAACTAACCAGGTGAATCCATGTATGAGAGGTTTGTTGCTCACCTTTTCTCGAACAACACTGCAGTGTCAAATGATGCTGGCCTTTGTTCTGTGGCTCAACTTTAGTTGGAGCATCGCCAAATACGGGTTCGGTATTGTCCTGTTGCCTCTGATATGGCTTCAGTATCAGGCGACGTCGTGTCTCTATTCGGATGAAGTCTCTCCGAGCGATGTGAAGCGCACGTGGCGCATGTTGTTGTTCCCTCTTATCTTCGTGGAAACCAAGAAGGCTGTCAGGTATGATGTACCCTCTGCCCTGCTCAGATCCACCGCGCTCACCCTGATTGTTGTGTTCTAGTGATCAATCATTTGTGATCTCCCTCCTGATGTTGCTGTGGTTCAGAAGAACACCCCAGAGGCGTGATTGTGCTCTGCTGCCGTTCTTCTTTTGCAACACCGGTACTTGATGCACCAGCCCACGATATTTTGCTGTTCTTGGCTTACATATGCCTCGTCTCAGATATGTGCTCTTGATCAAGCTGGCCCAAGTCTCATCTGTGGATATAAATTACTGTTTAGTTTAGTTTTATAATTGGTAGAATTAATGTACCTGTTTCGTTGTTTTGCATATTGGTTAAGTTCATCACGAAATGCAGTCGCAAGCAGTTGAGGTAGTGAAGAGCTAGCAAGATGAGTACCACAGTGACAATCTTTCGTCCTCGTTCTGCAATGATAAAAGACCATGGACCATGCGGAAAGCATGAAGTTAAGGTTTATATCTCATACCGCCATTACTTATCCAGATCATCTTCTTCATAAGCCGAGTCTTCGTCTTCATCATCTTCGTAGTAATCTTCCCGCTCTCCGTGCAGCCTTCGGATAACAGCAAAATAGAGTGGGCCCCAGCCCTGTGATACATCTGGCAACACTGCGCAACAAAGTGTAAGCACAAAGTCCCGCGGCGAGCCCAATACAACGTGTACCAATCCAGCCCAGCTGAGTCGCCTCACCAATGGGCCATTGCTTCTTGGCCGGCTTTTCCACTTTGAGGTTGATCCGTGACTTCTGAAGCACTCGCTCAACTACGTTATCGTTCTCTTGCGCTGCATTCATCGTTTTTCCTTTGTTCAGTCGCACCTCGCACTGAGCAGCCCGAGGATAGGCTCGTACCACTGATGGAGCAGGTAGCATAGACAATCGTGCCTCCTGGTCGAACGACTTGGGCTGCAGATGATAGAATTGCGTACTACACAGTCGGCCTTGTCAGCAAGAGAATACACATTTTGAATGTATGGTTATTCAACCTGTCGTTTAGCGTTGTTGCGTGTGCGTGCCTGGCTCCATCCAGCGAGTTCCTCTATTTTGGTTTCTATTAGTGAGAGCCGCAATAACAAGTGAGGTATATCTTACCTGAATCATGAAGAAGGTGACGATCCGACGAACAAGGAGCATCAATAAGCACTTTGTCGTAGCGATCCAATTCTTGGAGATGCCACTTGGTAGCGTCCCAACCTATGCTGGTCCAGTCAGCGAAAGAATGGCATCATCCAAAGAGAAGCACGTACCATGTACGGTGACGGATTCTTGATATATTGGAGGAAGGTACGTGTTGAGTACTTTATGAAGACGTCGTCTACGCTCTGATGCAAACTCATTTGCCGTGAAATGGCCCGTAGGACCTAGCCACCATCCGGGTATCAGTGCTGGCGTAATAGGATGCACCAACGTAAGAAGGAAGGAAGTGTACCGGCTTTCTCATCAAAATTGAGCCTCTGAAGGATGGCAATACTCTTACCACCAGGAGCTAGATAATTGTTTTGGTGGATCAGTTGCACTGCTTCATGGCCTAAACAAGATATACTTAAAGTACCAGCGCACATGTCAAGAACATCCTCTGAGGCCTGCACGTTGAGTGCCTCTACCACAAGTACAGAGGCGGCATCAAGCAGATAATAGTTGAGAATACTCGATGAGTCTCGAGCAGGTTGTGGGAACGGAGTGTTTGAAAGCTCAGCTGACACGCAAAACCAAAGTGAGATACAGCACTACTGGACGAGTGGAAACTTGGATCTTTACCCTCGACTGTTTGATCCAGGCAGAGACAAGGAGTCTTGATGAAGGGTATCTGGTGAAGCTTCCCTTTGAGTGGCATCAGCGACTATCAAACAAGAACTTGAATGTGAGAACAAAAGCAAAGATACATGCCGTATAAGAATCATTGATCGTACCTCAGCTACAAAAGATTCTTCAGCATACTTGTTGATTAGGCATGAGTAGCGGGAAGGCTTCTGCATGGCTGCCATGAGCTTAGGCCAGCGCACTTTGCCGTACTGCTTGCTGATGGAAACGACGTCAAGTGAGCAGAGCATTCACTCTTTGAACAGCGCTATATGAGATAACAAAAAGTACATGTAGTAATCAGAGAAGAGCTTGAGCGAGGAATCCTTCCTCTGCTTCTCCTTCTCCAACGCCTTCTGCTTGCTCTTGGACATGCCCTGCATTGCCATCAAGATGATGGTGGAGTGAATGTTAACAATTGTGCTGCAAGAGACCCCGGTAGCGTGCCTGCTTGTTCTTCTGGGCTTTGTTCTGGCGTCGCTGCTGTGCCTCTTGCTTCCTCTGCTCCTTCTTAGCCTGGCCACCATTACGAAAAGTAAATTACAAAATATTGATTATTATTTATCTAAATATAAATATTAACATATTTAATTTCGACTTTGAAGATTTATTTGATTTTAAGATCAATCACCTTGGCTGCGGCAGCAGCGAGAGCTTCTTCATCCTGCTCTTCCTCTTCATCTTTGGAGGCAGTCGGCAGTTGAGATTCCTCCGCTTCCATCTTTAATTCCTTTTGTGTGTATTTTCTTGTATTTTCTCTTATTTTTTCTTTTTCTTTTTCTCTTTTGCGAACTTTTCACAAATTAAATACAAAAAAACAAATCTTGTAGTGTCTTGAATTGAAGATTGATCAATCCAAAAATATAGAAATATTTTTATTTTTATTTTTTAATGGATAATAATCCAATGACGTCCATGTCATCTTCAATATCGGAACCATCCGATCCCGACGTGTGGTGGTCGATGGGTGCCTGGTCCTTCCTCGTCTTCGTGGCGTTCCCGTGGGCGCTGCTGGCATGGTTCACCTACCGCTCCCTGTGTGTCCTCGCGGATCCCAAGCACACCTCGCTCCCTCACGAAGTTGCCCCTGGTCCGTGTTTTCATAATCAAAATAAATACTTTACTTATAAATATAATTATAAAAATAAAAAGGAATTTTTATCTATATTTAAATCATTTAGATAAAATCAGAATAAAAATTAACATTTCTCTTTCATGAATTTGGTGTGCAGGACCGACATACTTTAGGAACAAGCAAGGTTTGTGGCTATACACGCACTCGTGGATGCCGCCCGCCGACGTGACGCCCAAGTGCGTTCCCTTCCTGCACATGACAAGACACCTGAATGGACATTCTATCACGATGATGATGTGCATGATGATAACGATGCTGATGATGATGAATTGTCTATGGACTGTGGTATCAACAATGAAGAGGGTTGGTGTTTTACGCTCACGGCTTCGGAGGACACGGGCAACGGCAGTGGGAGCTTGCACAGTACATCACGAGCCACGGGTATCCTTTTTTCGCGGTGGATCATCAAGGCACGTTCGCGCATTCTCTTTTGTGTGATTTCCTGTTAATGAGATTCACATGACGAGCAGGGTTCGGGCGTAGCGAAGGGGACCGCGGTCACGTGGAGCACTTCAAGGACTACGTTGATGACTTTGAACAGTTTGTCGATAAAGTCCTTCGAGAACATCCGCAGTTCGGCGATCTTCCTCTCTTCGTACTCGGGTGCGTGTCCTGTACTTCGTTTTTCCTGGCCAGTACGCTCGTTATTTAACCAGCACATATCTATGATAGGAGCTCAATGGGAGGCAATATCGCCATGCAGGTGGCTAACAGGCGGCCTGATATGTGGAATGGTGTCGTCCTTCTTGCTCCTGCAATTGTTCCACACAAGGCCACTGCTGCGCCGTGGATGGTGTCTGCAGCGCAGTACAAGTTTCTCTGCCGTTTCTTGACCAACCAGCGCTCACGCGATCCTTGTTCAGGGTAATGTCAAAGTATCTTCCCAAGATCGTGCCTTTCCGGGCGGATCCTTGGCGCGGCAATCGTGACCGAGACATGGGTAACAAACACGCTCATTGCTGATGGCTGACATCTGAGCTGTTCTTACTTGATTCTTTTGTCAGTGAATTGCTACGTATCCGACCCCTTAGTGTACAGTTATCCACAAGGCATGAGAGCACGGTGGGGTTGGGAGATGTTGAAGGCCATGCAGGCAGTCAGCTCGGTATCATATCGACTTCTGCTTTGATTTTGAAGTTTAGCCTAAAGCCTGCGCCATCTCCCTGCAGAAACTTGATCAGGTCGAGTGGCCGTTCATTGTCTTCCAAGGAACTCAAGATATAGTGACCAACGCAGAAGGATGCGAGATGCTCTACCAGAAGGCGCGCAGCCAGGACAAAACCTATCGGGTTCGTCACCCCCGTTGTAAGACCTCATCCGTTCTGTTCTTCTGACCGCAAGCAATCAGGAACTGGAAGGATGGGCCCACGCCCTTGTGGACGAGCCACCCCGACGTGAATTGTACCGCGAGATTGTTGAGTGGGTCTCGCAGCGAACAGCCAAATGCAAGAGTTGAGTGACTCAGTTCTTGGCACACAAACAAGTTATGCGGAACCACTTCATCTCCTCCTCATCATGGTCGTTATCATCGCTATCATCTGACGCACTCATCATCGTATAAACCGCCAGAACAACAAGCATGACCATCAGCCGTAGACCTCCAAGTGTCATCAGAGTACTGCCATCGTCCTTGGCCAAGGAGTCGATAACAAGCTTCCACCAAATTGGTGGAATCTGAGGTACCTTAACCTTCGATTTCCGACATCGCCAAGTCCATTTCAAAACGCAACAGATGGCGAGCACAGAGGGAGGCGGTCACGAACCACACTACCCACCACGCGGTCCTTCTACAGGCCCGTCAGCACCTCCCCCAGGGGAGTTTGCTTCTTCTACATCTTCTTCATCTTCCCTCCATCACCATCAGAACAGTAGATTGGCAGCACCCGGAGGAGCAGCTGGGTCGCTCCTGGCCTCACGATTTTCGCTTGGTTGGTCGTTGGCTGCTGCCTTTGCCGCTGGCGCTGTCACCTTCTACGCGGTTTGTTCATGATTCCAAATGAATTCAATTATCTTTTTGTGTTTTTAATTCAAAATTCCTTAAAACATAAATTATTCTATTCTAATTTTTAATTAGCATTAAATAATTATTATTGATAATTCACATTTCAGGAAATTTAAACAAATTTAAGATATTAACATATTTTCTTTTATTTCATATTAAATTATGTGCAGGTGCGGTACTTCGTGCTTCCGCCAGCGAGTGCTTCTTCGACGACGAGTTCAGCACCCCAGATCACGTCTTCGGTACGCTTCACCATCAGTCCAAAGCTGTGTGTATGAGGGAAGTAGGTGTACACTGTGAAACCACTGATGAGAGAGAAAGGGACCGAATGGATAAGCTAAGAAGGGGTGGGACTGATGATACATCGTCTCCATCCCACACACGCCAAACAGACTACAACAGAGCGGTCGACAGCACCAATCGACGAGGGGAAGCAACAACATCTGCGCCAGCGCATGCGAAGGGCTCTGGACCGCACTACTTTTGCATCACGTGAGAGAATCAAGGTCCTCCTTCTTTTTCTTTGGTGGCTTGCCCTCATCATTCAATGCACTCATGTCCTTCTCATGGGATCCCACAGCAATGGCTGGATCGTGTGAACCGACGACAGTCCACCACGGCAGAAACGCCAAGTGTGGCGCAACCCCAAAACCCGCCCTACCATGAGCAGGGAGCATTCGAGGGCACTCGCCTGAAAAGGCGCCTGCTCCCACCCACACCTGCTGCTAGCTGACGCGGGAGCTGAATGAACATGATGTGTTGTAGCTTCCGGTTCTGTCGAACTTGACCCCGCGCGCTGATCAACCTCGTACTCTTACATCACCTTCACCTGCCCCGAGCGACGCGCGCCGGCAGTGAGACACCCCTTGATCACGGGCTCTCACACCACCTCCAACACAGAGCCTGACCAAAAGTCCAGCGAAAAGGGGAGCGAGTTTTCTGCGGAACCAATCTTCCAATCGGCTCAATGAGCTTACCTTCCTTTTATGATTATTTGTCGACAAGACCAGTTTTCCCCGTTTCTGCAACTGCGCGGTAACGCCGATATTGCTCGGCCCGTCAGGACATACGCCGATAAACCCGCGTCGCTTGATCCATCGCACTTGTTCCTGATGGCTTGTTCCCCATTAGTCCCATTACGCACGTGAAGCAAATCTTCTCTCGCCATTTCATAATCTCTCTCTCCAACCACTGAAGGAAGAGAGAGACCATACAACCAACTCTTATCTCACTTTCTCACTCTCCCTGCTTCACTACAGCTGCCTCCTGCCTCCTCCATCAGTTCTGCCTCACGAAATTCCCGTAACTGCGCCTCTGGCTCCATCTTTTTCATCTTTTCCCAATTTTCATCTCTGGATTATTAGCTTCCTAAGGAAAATCATTACAATTACCATCTGATCAAGATGAGCAGCAGCAGCACTAGCAGCATGATGGCAGACACCAACGAACGACCACCACCTCCGCCTCACTCCATCTCCTCCTCCTCCATCTCCACGACTGCCACGACGACCCCGACTCGAGGCCCTACGCCCACCTCGGCCATGGTCCGCCGCGCGATGAAGACCAAGACCCCTACCTCACATCCTATCAAGGACCATCCCTCCTCCTCTTCTTCTTCTTCTCCATCATCAACGACATCATCATCCTCCTCCTTATCATCTCCTGGTAATCCACGAGCCATTTGTCTGCGGAATCTCAAATGGACCTGGCAAGCCAAGTTTGGTCACCATGGTCATCCCTCTTCTTCTTCTTCTTCCTCTACTTCTTCTTCTTCGGCATCTCCAGCAAATGCGCTGCTGTCGCGCATTTATAAAGACATTTTGGACATCCCGCACTTCTCCACGGTGCGCATTAAATGCATCTTCGAGACGCGAGAGGAAAAGCGCGAGCGGCGGCGCATCGAGCGCGCCAAGCGGCACCTCCAGGGCGGCAGCTGCAGTCCCCATCCGGCTCCTGCTCATGCGCCCGACCTGGACGGGGTCGATGACCCCGCCTCCAGCAGCGAAGACGAAGATGATCTGGACCTCGACATCAAGGTAACCCACCACCCCCTACAACAAGATAAATATAAAAATATATAAATAAGTTTAAAATAAAATATTATCATAAAAATATTATCATAAATACTTTTGGTTCATGTATGTTGAAATAATTTTACAAATTGCTGAAAAATTTAATTCAAATAAAAATATTAAAAAAGTAAACAATCACTACTTGGTGAATAAGCACATAAAATAAAAATAAAATTCAAAATTAAAGTTAAAATTCAAAATTCAAAAAAAAAAAACAAGTACTCACGTGTATGTGGTGGTACAGGCGCTCAAGGTGATCATCACGCCGCTGGGCGGGCCGTGGAAGCACGCCTCGGTGCCCTTCCGCTTTGATATTCCCAAGACTTATCCCAACGATCCGCCCAAGCTCACTGTACGTTCAGTCTGCTTGGCCTGAAGACGCAGAATGCATTGAGCGCTGACGTTTGATCTCTGTCACAGTGCTTGAAGCGGGTCTACCATCCGAGCATCGACATCAATGGCCGCGTTTGCCTGGTATGTATCTCCCTTCTTCATCACTTCATGAGAGAATCAATCGTCCATGATGTTGAACAAGTTGGACTGATTGTTGTTTTGCTGGTTGTGATGTACAGGGCCTAATCAACGAGTGGATGCCCATACTCAATTTTGAGGCCATCATCATCGAGCTAGAGCAGCTCTTGGCGCACCCTTCTTCCACCAAGCCCCTTGTCAAGGATGTCGGTGAGTGTTCCTTCCTTGGGTTAAATCTTGGTGATGCATGAGTACTGACAATATGCATTGTTTCCGTAGGCAAAGAGATGGCGGAGGATCCCGAGCTATACCGTGAGAACGTTGAGCGGTCAAAGCGCGGCGGCGTCATACGGGGAATGTATTACGACCGTCTTATAGGCGTTCCACCAGAGGGCGTGGAGTATAACAGCCTCAAGAACATATGCTTCGCCCAGATCTTCGATTGGATCAAGCAGTCCAAGAAGGCCAAGCTCCACCGCCAGTTGCAGAGGTGGCACAAGGAAGCGCGCAAAGAAGGTTGGGAAGAGGGAGTGCTGTCCGACGACGAATTGAGCGAATCGGAACCGGATACGATCGCTACAGCGGGCAAGCACCGAAGAATGAAGGAGCAACATGATAAGAGTAAGGACGAGGAGACTTACAAGCGCTTCGACGAGCAGCAGGTGGACAGATTGCCATGGGAGCTGCGGGAAATCATCGAGGACTACAGTCGTGCCATCCAGCGCAACCAAACGCGGAAGCTCGAACGCAAGGAAAAGAAGATCAAAGAACAAAACATCAGGCTCGGCGGCAATGTCTACATTCGCAACCTGGCCGGCAAAATGACCATGCTCGAAGGCGTGGAACCCAACATGACCATCTGGCAGATGAAGGAGCTCCTCGATGCCAAGACTGGAATGGTGCCCTACACAGTGCAGCTGTTCTACCATCAGACGCTCGACGACTCACGTACGGTGGCTGAGTACAACATTCGTGATGGCTCAGTCGTCTACATCGTCCTCGCGTGGGGCGGCGGCTAAACATACATGTAATTGTACCCTCGCATGAGGAAGAGAAGTCCCTTTAGCCTGTAAAACAAGGCCCAAACGGCATTACATATTCACAAAACGATTTGATCATGACACGATCTGGGGATGGATTCTTAGGTCTCTGATGAAGTTGGCGAAGATGAGGATTCTCCACGCCGGCGCTTGCCCGGCTCTAAGGCACTCTTGGTTCTGCGAAGCGAGGTTCTCCTCTTCTTTCTGGGCGATACCTCATCTTGGCTTCCCAGGCTGGCAGCATCCACCAGCAGAGGGGACGTGGGTGCGTGGAAGAGGCGCATCATCCTGGACGTCCAGTGTCCAAAGATGCTTTTGTCGTGAGGCTCTCCTTCTCCTCCTTCTTCTTCCTCATCCTCATTTTGTTGCTCCTCTTGGTTCTGTTCCTGGTCCTTGACGTGCACAGCAGATCCGGTTTGTCCTCCACATTCATCAACAATAATCGAGATGGGCACGGGAGGGCGTGCTGCCCTTCCTCCTTCTGTAGATTCGTGCTGTACTTCATTCTTCGTCGCTTCCTCGCCTTGCTCGTCGCTCACTAAGGATGGTTGAGGCCGATCTGGCACTGAGCTTTTCTCGATAACCATTTGATTAGCCTTCCGAGAAACGGAAGCAGATACGCATTCCGGCATTGTTGCGGCACTCTTCACTTCTGCCAGAGTAGCCGTGGTGATGGTATCATAGTCCTCCTCAGCTTGAAACGAAAGGTCTAGATCGTCGTATTCTTGGGACATCGATCCGTAGGGCATGATGGGGTCCTCTTCCTCGACATCCTCCGGCTCCTCCTTAACAATGCTGCCTTCTCGTGAAATACCGAAGGCGGGCTTCGATGTTACCTTTTCCTCATCTTGCTCTTCCTCTTTGATGTGATAGAGGGGGCCTGAATGTGACGATAAGTACAAAGGCAGAAGTTCCTAAGGAACATGAAGAAAGGATGACGCACTATAGTCGACCCGCAAGCGGATAAGCGACTCCATGAAGGGATTTAGGAGAAGTCCGTCCCACTCTGACTGAGAAGAGATTATACAGAGATCTCCACTCTCATCGAGGTATCTTAAAACTGCTTTGACATTCTCCAGGTCGAAAGCGTGCGGGTACTGAGTGCGGAGGAACTGCTCAAAATCCGCCTGTCCAACAAGTGAATTCAGCTCATTGAAAAATCGCCCATTACACGATGAGACATACCCAGCGTCGAGGCAGATGAATGGTGAATCGTCTTACGTCGTCAGGTGCCAGCAACAGTTTGAATGTGCGCTGACCTGCACACTCAATTTAGAGACATCCAAAAGAATCAACATGGCGAACTAGTAGTGTACCTTGCACATCTCCAACTACTGGCATAACATCAGCATCAGACGCGGAGCTGACCCTCGGATAAGAAAGGTTCGCAGCTCCCATAGAGGGAGTGCTTTTCGCTAGAGGGCTTGTGCTTCTCTTTGGTGATCCCGACATACGCCTTCGCTTATTTACAGTCTGAACGCCATCAGATGCGTGCAAAGATCGAGATCGGCGCCTGCCGGTGATAACACTGGTAGCTAGTCCTGTGAGCTGTTGGTCCAAGGCTTCCTGAGAGGCAAATGAGATCATTGCGACAAACTAGCTTTGAATCAACCAACAAACCTGAGATGCGGCAGGTGGCTCGGATTCTTGACTGTATGAACCAGATGGGAGTGGATACTCCTTTTCATCCATAGACACTGCAAGAAACATGTTGGCTACAAAACATATGAAGAGGTGATGAAGTTGGTTACCTTTGTTTTCAATGCTATCGAAGAACCAATTGATATTCACAATTTTCTGGTTACCGTGTGCAGTTGCATATGGAGACTGTTGAGTACCAGATTCCTGTGTGGGGACGGTCAGGGTAATGTGACCTCCAAGATATATAGACGTGTCGTACCCCCACGACAAGGTGCGTGCACGTGCTGGTGAGGTTTGAGTAGTATCGCCCACCATTCTCTCGGCATCTGCGTAAGATCAAGTCTCGTTGTCCACGGTCAATGCCACTGACAAAGATCTTGAGCCCTAGAAAGGGAGGCACAGGAAACCACTCGACAGGCAGCTTTTCTTGCTGCTCCCAGCACTGCGTCACCCAATCAAGATGTACAAGGGGTAGATTGCCTATACGAATGGCAGCCTGACATACACAATAGCAAGGTCAGGCTCTGAATAAGAAACAAGGGCACAGAATGTTAGCCACTATGTACCAGGTATTTTGAGCTTCCTGCTTGTCCCACTGCAATATGTGAAACATCGTACGTGAGGTCATCATGGCAATTAGCTCCCATGTATCGAGCCAGCTGTCCCAATGTCCTCTGATCGATACGATATGTTAGCGAGCGGGCTACACTGTCGTCAAGAGCAATGCAGCATGGAAACCTTACCTTGGTGTCCCGAGCTACTCCTGTAAAGCACAAAATCACGCCGAGCATAGCGTTGGTGTAGCGGGGATTCTGCAACAGCTCTTCGATGCTTGGGAGAGGGTTCTGCCCTTTGGTTACCTCATGTAGACAAGGAGAACCTACAGCATACACGGACATCCGGGGCAATGAGGAAAAAACCAAGCCAGGATGGGCGGGACTTTGGGATATGTACCAATGATGGGCAGCTGTTCTCGGCTGTACCTCGCCAACTCAGCCTGGAGGAGTTTTATGAAAATTGACGAACAGAAGTTGACGACAGTAAATTCACAAATATAAATATTATTTATTTTTATGGGGGTGGAAGTACCTGAGCACGTGAGTCTGTAAAGAGGGGGAGGACGTGGTAGCAGGCAGGGTCACCCGAGGAGGCAACCACCCGCCCGCCATGCCGTGCCACCAGCATTGCCAGCTCCTGCCTCTTCTGTTCGGGGAAGGTCTTGGACAAGAAGAACCTTCGTCCAGCCAACAACGACCAGGAGGACGAAGGGGATGAAGATGAGGAAGATGATGACGATGAGCTTGACATGGATGATCGCGCTGATGGGGGTGAAGGTGACCTCGATGTAGTCGGCCTCAGTGCAGTGGAAGAGGCGACACGTCGACGTCGTGGAGGAGGGGAGGGAAGGGAGTCCTCCTCCATCTCTCCTTTTCCTCAGCGGTACTGCTCCTTGTCTGGGAAAAAGCATATTTCTGCCGAAGCACAGCATATTTAACATTCCCGATCCAGTCGAGATTCCATAAATTCCATATGTAACATTCTTTTCATAAAAGGAAGCTATCCTATTTTGTATGAAAAGGGCTTCGCGTCTGTTTCCTTTGGAGGCTTTCTTGCGCCCGTAGTCGCGCAAGTGGTCAAGTGTCCCCTGGTGATGAACTCGTCGAAAAAGGCTTTCGCCCTGTCGAAAACGGGACTAGACAACACTGGGCGTTCAGGCGAACAACAACGAAGCCTTTGTACAACATACACATAAAGAGGAGGGGTCAGAACCGACGATTTGCGACGTGTCTTGCCCTCTCGTCCTCCCTCCCTGTACTCCAACTATTCGTAGTTGTGGGTGAGATTTAAAATCAAAGACACGATATGGACGCGTCAGATGATATCTTAGGATCTCCTCCTGAAGGGGAGCATAACGCCGAGCACGCGGCTGCGGTGGCTGCCGCCAAGGTGAAGCTAGGGATCGGTACACTACCCCCGTCAATCTCCATCTTAATCCCTGCTTGCTGACATTGATGGTCCCCACGTTTACCTTGGTGTTGTAGTGTTTGAAGAACAGGTGAGGAAGGAAGAGGAAGAGAAGCGGTTGCGTTTCGAGGAAGAGAAGCGGCGAAAGACCTTGGAACGGCGCAAGAAGCTCGAAGCGGTGCGTAAGGCCCAGAAAGATGCTGCGGCAGCCGGCACCGAAGAGAGGATTGGAACGGGCGAGAGCGAGCATGGACCAGAAACAGAACTGCTCAGTGGTGTCGATGTGAAGGAAGTGCGTAAAGTTCTGCTCGAGAAGTCGAAGAAGGATGAGGCAGAGCGCGTACCTGTTCCGGCCAAGAACACTGGACAACTGAAGCGTGTTGCCAAGCCCCTTCTCGTTCCAGTTGACGCTGACAACAGAAGATCCCCAAAGAGTGGGAGCACTTCCGAGTCGACCAGCCCACGAAGCAGCGCACCTCAAAGGAACGAAAATATGAACGTCGATGCTAAGGATCTTGAAGAGGGAGTATCATACCTCAAAGCGGGATATCTGGCAGGTAGCTCAGACGACAGCATGCCCAGCTCGCCACTATCCTGGTCCGGAGAGCATACGACATCGTCACGAGAACTTGATGATGTTGATACATGCAGCAGCACCGACTCAACTCCTCGATCGCATGGACCTCCGGGCGAAGGAGGCACATCAGGAACTTCGCCCAAGCTGAGGCGTAGATCGACTGCTGGGCTGAGACGAGAGCGGCGATGGCGTGCGAAGCAGAAGAAAGAACTTGCCCGACAGGAAGAGGAACGGATCGAGCGTGCCAGGCTTGAGCGTCAGCGAGAAGTCGAGGATGTCAAGAGGCAAGAGATGGAAGAACATAAGCCGCATGAGGAGAGCCAATGCCCTGATGGATTGATGGAGGGCGAAGGCACCAGCCTGACGCAAGGCCACGAGATTGAGAATGTCACATCTGTAGAGACCGATCAGCGCCAGGATTCGCACGCAAGTCCGATGCATCAGCAGAAGCAGAAGCCGCCCTGCTTGACGCAAGAGGATATGGCGAATGTGCAGAGAGCAGGCAGCACGGGGAATACACCTCGATCGGCTACGGCCAAGCGGAGGGAACGGAGGAAGCGGGCACGGCTTAATGTACTTCAGCGATCCTCGTCATCATCCAACTTGAAGAGGCCAGAGGGGGCTGTGCGTCCTGTGGCATCCCTGGCTCAGCTCAAGGATATGGATTGGATGACCAAATCGGAATCGTCAATTGTACGCACCCACACGAGGGCTGCCTCCAGTTCTTCTGCCCTGGATATGCGGAGCAGGATGGAGGAGCTCCACGACGAGAGATCAGAAGTGAGAAAGGAGGAGAGTCCGGAGGAACGGGAGCTGAGGGAAAAGGCACGCGACGAGCAGAGGAGGTTGAAGAAGAGAGAGCGACGATTAAGGAAGAGGATCAGCTTTTCGCACGACTTCGCGGCCATACCCAACAAGCAGGTTCTTCCAACCAACCAAGAGTCCCCAATAGTATTGGAGCAGAGCGATGAGGGTCCAACACCTGAAGAGGAGCATCGTCAGGACGAACGGCCACAAGAGGTCGAAAGCGCGCCTGCAGATGAGAGTACGTCAGAAGCCTCAGAGGAACCCGCGCAAGTGAACAAGATGGATAGCAGTACACCGATCGTGGAGGCCGGTGAAGAGCTGAAGTCTGAAGATGAAGCGAATAAGGAACCAGTGAAGCCTGCGGAGGACGAAGCTAAGGAGGTGGAGGTGGTTAAGATCGAGGCAGATCCAGTTGAAGCGGAAGAGCTCATCGACAAGAAGGTGGAAGAAGATTTGAGTCCTGCGAATGATCAAACTTCCATCGCGGAGGAATCTGCTGCCGCTGCACCAACAGAAGAACAGAAATCAGTGGACGAAGAGAAAACAGTGGAGCAAGAGATGACGAACCAGGCTGAGGCCCAGAACATTACGGAGACTTCGAAGTCGCTGGAACCTGAGGCTGCAGTCACTAGTGAGGCGGACTCCTCTGCAGTAATTACAAGTGATGTCTCTACGCCGGACTATGTTATAGAGCAGAGCGATCGAGCAGAAAGCACTAAGAAAGATGAAAATGATCAGGAACAAGCACCAAGCACTTCAACGGATGATGAGGAAGAGAAGCAGCATGACGAAAAGGAAATACCACAAGTGAAGGTCGAGGACACCGTGTTGGAGAGCGAGCAGGTGGCGGATAAAGCGGCCGACACAGTAGGTGATGAATGCGTACGGATGCGCGCATTGTACGACTACCAGCCCGACCCTAGCGCTAAGGGTGAGCTCGAGCTACGCTCCGGTGACGTGGTGCTGGTCTACTTGTCTGATCAGCGAGAGGACGATCCCTGGTGGTTCGGCGAGGTCGAGAGCGATGGTCGATGTGGGTACTTCCCTGCAGCCTGGGTCGAGCGTGAGGACAACCTTGAAGAAGAAGAGGAGGAATGTGGCGCTGAAGAGATCGAGCGCCGCAACGAAGATAAGATTGCCGCAGCACTATCATCAAAGCAGCAGCCTGTTGAAGCGCCATCGCGGCAAGAGAAGCCGACCGTGAGCAGCCGAGGCAGTCCAGGTAACCCCACCGAGGAGGACGAGTGGCCACGCGCATTAGTGCTTCATGATTTCAACCCTACTGCTCCCGATGAGATGGTGCTTCGCCTCGGAGAAGTTATTGAAGTGTATGAGCAGGACGACTCAGGGTGGTACGTTCTTCTGTCATGTTGGCGCACCATGCATATAGTGATGAGTGCCGAGTTTCCACTGATTGATTGAATCCTTTATACGATTGCAGGTGGACGGGTGCGTACGGAGAAGAGCGATTCGGTCTGTTCCCCTCCGCGTGCGTCAAGATGCTATCCAAGGAGCAGGGCAATCGCCTCAAATCTGTAGGGAATGTCAAACGTAAGTCTGCCTTCAACTTGAGAGGACATACGTCTCATTGTCGATCCATGTGCAGAGAAAATGATCAACCTCGTCGTCGAAGAGCTGATCGGGAAGAACCAGCTTGAGAGAACGCCACCCAGTGCTCTGAAGAACGCGCCGGTCTCTGTGTTCTTGAGTGAGGTGGAGGAGGAGATGGCCAGAGCCCGAGCTAAAGCGATCAAAGATCAGAAGTCAAAGAAACAGAAGAAGGACAAGGATAAGGAAAAGGACAAGGCGAAGGACAAGAAGAGCAAGGACAAAGAGAAGGACAAGGACAAGGACAAGAAGAAGACCAAAGGTAGTCGTCTCGGCAAGCTGCTCGGGAAGCAGAAGAACGAGAACGGCGAAGGCTCACACGACAATTCACTGCGTACGAGTCCATCCAAGGACACCGGCAGCTCGGCGCTGAAGAAGATCGCCAGCGGCAGCACCATCGTCACGCGCAAGGAGCACGAGCAGCTTCTCGCTCCTTCATCATCATCGTCATCATCATCATCATCACAAGGGAAGGAGAAGCGACGTGCCTCGTCGATCTCGGTTGATCGTGACCGGATCATCGAGCATGCGGCGCCCTCCTCCCCATCATCCAAGCGGCGCTCCGAGACCGTGTCGGCCTTCCTCGATGCCAAGACCGCCACCGCCCAGCCTGCCTCGTCCCTCCTGCCCAAGCGTAAGAACAGCAGCCCGAGCCCGACCGTCAGCAGCAACAGCAACAGCAGCAGTGGCAGTACCGCCAGCTCCACCAACACCGCCAGTGGGTCGAGCACCGCCGGCGGAGCATCCGCGCCGACATTGGCGCGAGAGCTCCTGGAGAGGGAGAAGCGCGAGCAGCGAAAGAAGAAGCGCGGCTCGTGGCTTGTCCTCGGCGGTCGCGACGAATCTGGCCAGGTACTTAATTCTCTGCATTTATTTATTTGAAATATTATTTATTTATTTATTATCATAATTATGATTTGATATTGAATTATTTATTTATTTACTATATTTGAGACTATTTTTTGGAAATAGTCTCAAATAAATGGAGTAAATGTTTTTGGAAGATCTCGTATTTGAAATGTTTTAATAAGAAAAATAACACAAAGTATGTCTTTGCTGACATGAATGTATGGCTTGACAGTGGCCATGGGAGCGAAATGAGGGCAGGGGCTGAACACGTAAAATTAATCAAAGATGGTTTGTACTGTAATTCAAAACCAAACACGTTTCGCAAATCAGAAATCTGTTTCGTGAGATCAGCTGTGGCACAGTCCTCTAGACGGTACACAGGATCACGTGGATTCAGAGAGCGAAGCAAAAAGGTCAGCTTTGAGTGTGGGACGTCTGCTGATGCTGACTGGTGAAGGAGAAGATGCGGGAGGCGTTATCATGCGTGATTCGAGCGGTCTTCTCCACGCTCCACCCTCGCGCCTAGAAGTTCACACATAAGCGAAATGGTTAACAGGGCTGATGATGCCTTGAAGGCTGGGGGTCTGTTACATTGGCTATGATCTCACAAATACCGCGAAGATCGACTTCACCGGTTTGAGGAGAATGTTGATCGCTCTCAATCAGCAGTCGATCTTCGGGAACTGCCTTGATCACCTGGAGACACATACGTCAGCTACTCATCTATTTTCTCCTTCGAGATCAACAGGAAGGAGCGCACGTCGATTGTCTTAGGCGAACGCATGTTCACGATCTTCGAAAAAGAAAAGTAGATCCGCTCCTGAATGTTGCCCTTCTTTCCCTTATTGCAGAGTATGCTCTCCATGCCACCCACTGTACCACCGTAAGAATGCATGATGATGGCCGGCGGTATGAGTCTCTGCGCCTTTTCATCTTCTCCGTCCCTTTTCTGCATCGAAACCGGGGCATCAGCGGGATGAAAGAGACGTGACGTGAGTACGGATCCTGTACCAGCTTATCGTACTGATGTGCATAGTCACGGAATAGCTCCATGACATGGCCAAAAGCACGAACACAATGCAAGCTGACTGGTCGCTGAAGTTCAGCAGCGAGCTTGAACTGTGCTATGAACACCTGGATGTCGAGGTCAGCCAAATTCACTTCAAGATCTTGATTAGAGAGCTACTCACCTTCTCTTGCGCGTCAAACTCATTTCGTCCCGTGTCTGGTGTAGTGGATGCCTTATCCAGGCCGATCTCTCCAACGATGGCGTGCGGATTCTGCACGAGCTTCTGCCTCAGTTGGTCCTGCCAACCCTCGCTCACCCTAGAATGCATCGTCTTTCGTTAGTAATCAACACTCTGCAGCAACTGCAACTGATCACTCGCGCAGATGCTAGCAAACAGAACCTGGAGAATGTCGCACCTGTGTGCAAAGTATGGATGAATACCGAAGGCAGGCAACACCTTATCCGGCTTCTGCTGGTGAAGTCGCTCTACCACTGACCTGTGTTCAAATTAGCATTATTAATAAAAATTGAAAGAATTTCATCTTTTCGAAATTAAATACAAATCATATTTTTTAAAAATCCAATAAAAAAAGGTGAGGGTACCAGTCATCGAGGGTGGTACCCATGAGGACTATTTTATGTACCGGGAGGTCTGGGATGGCGTCGAGGTGGGCCAGGTCATCGTGGGCATGGCTGTGCGTGTCGAACAGCAGTCGCGCTTCCATCTGTCCAGCAGTACTCCTGAATGGCCACTGCCTTCGCACCAAGACCCGTCTCTGTTGTTGGCTCTGCTTCTCCTGCCCGGCACACACAGAGTTATCTGAGGTTAGCTTCGAGAAGCTCTCGACACGAGGATGCCTGGCATATGTGTGTATGCCTCGGTGGGCAGAAGTAGTACTACGGACTGCCACCAAGGAGGAGGGAGGACAACAGCTTGCCTACTGTGGCGGCTTGCCACGCGCATCACTTCTCGCGGAGGGAACTGGTGCCGGTATGAACAGACCCCCAGCAAAAGCCCTACAACGGCCAGAGGAGGTGAACAAGTCATACTGTGATGATGCTAGGAAGGAACAGGGGAAGAAACTGCCTGAAAGAGCTCAGAGCCTTCAGAGGACACGAAGCTGAGCCACCAACGATCCTTAATTCCAGGTGCACTCATGACTCGAGAGGAGGGAAGAGGTTGATGCGCATGGCGATTACGAGCTGCGAGGTAGTTGTAGTCTCGATGACCCGGATTGTTTCGAAATGATAAATACACGAGAAGGGAGAGGAGAAAAGAGAAGGGGGAGTGCAGAGAAAAGAGGAGGAACAGCGGGCATCGCACAAGTCTCATGGCTTTTTGGTTTGTTTGTTCGCTTGCTCCGCCCTCTCCTCTTGCTCCTAAATGGTGAAGAAACGAGGGAGTTAACAAGGAGCATTAAGCAATGGACCGTATGCGGGAGACGTACCCTAAGCAATCTATACTTCTCAGAGAGAGGTTCTATCTTGGGAATCACCTTGCCGTAGAGCTTATTGTACGACTTGATCAGCTTCTCCGGATCAAGCTTGGGAAACGGTTCTGTCTCCTACATTGGGTTCACAGTCAGCAACATTACGCATAATGAATGCTGTAGCACAAGATACCTCATCTGGGTCGAATTTGAGGAATCTTAGAAGACTCTCGAAAGACTTCTTTTTGATTTGCTCCTTGAAGAGCTTGAAAAGCGCGATAGCAAATACGAATGTGGAGGCATAACCCTGTAGAAAAAGTAGGTAGGGTGTGAGTCCATGGTTGATTCACGCCTTTCGAGAACCATTACCTCATACAAAAACACGTCCCACATGCGCAGGACGATTGAAAATGGCATGTTGTAGGTGAAAACAGTGATGAACCACTGCGTGGCGAACATGGGGCTGCTGACTTTTTCGTTTTCCTATGTTGCGATTCCATCAGACTACAGTAGAGGCAGAAGGCACACAATGAGTTGTAGGCATACCAAATGCTTGGCGATATCCGGCATGAAGCTCATGAGAAGGTTGTCCAGAATGTAGGTACATCGTCCCAGTCCAGGCAAACCGGGTAAAAACATAGGCTCCAGCTCATAATCCCGACACAAGCGCACGAGTACCCAAAACGCCTAAAACCGATGAAGTTGTTAGATGTCAATTACAGTAAGCTGCCGGTTATCTGAACGGATCGTACGTCTTCTTCTTCCATGTACATAAGCAAGAGGCCAGTGATGAACCCCATTCCTTGACAATATCCAACGTTTGGATTGTAGACGGCGTACGCCTGCACAAAAGCAAGCTTAGATAAGCCGATCGATTTAAGCAAAGGTTTTGTATGGATTTCACCTTCAACACATTAAATAGAACCTGCTGGCCAAGACCACCCTGATCCTGGAAAAGAATATGTCGTGGAAATGTCCGATTAACATCTCGTGTAATCTGATCCTCGCTGGGAGTTTCTTGTTTCAGCAGAGCCTGGGAACGTAGCACATTTAGCTCGGCAGTAAAGCTTGTTACAGCTATTGCAGCACGTACCTTGTATGTGCCCGACTGATGAGACGTTTTGAGTTGAGAGCAGCGCGTAATATGTTTCCACGCCTCGCCACGAACAGAGTCAGGAATTCCTTTAAGAACTCTTTCTCGTAACTGGAGTCAAGATGTCTCAGTACTTCCACAGTTGACAGACAGGCGTGGACTGTAAAACAGGCCGTACCTTTCCTTTCCACTTTTTGCTTTCCCATGTAGAGAGCATGTCGGCCCACTTGAGTTCGCGTCTTATCTCTTTTCTCTTGCTTTCCAGCTCGAAATCCGCTTCCCTGCAGCAAAAACAGTTGAGTACATGTACTGCGAAGATCACCTAAGGAAACTTACCCTTCCTCTCGCTTGGGAAATCCGTAACGGTCAAACTTAGCATTATGCTTTGCCAGTTCCTCTGGATCAGTTTCCTTAGTTCCATTGCTGATACTGCTACCGCTGGAAGCTTCTGAAAGTTGGCCATTGGTATTATCTCCCCCCACCGAACTTCCGCTGTTTCCACTCGCTGGTTTTTGACCATCCTCTCCTCGGTCCTTCCTTTTGTCCTCATCACCCCGACGAATTTGGGTGCCCCTAGATTCGCGCCGCTCGCTGCTCTCCCTCACGAGCTTCCGGCGGCTGCTTCCGTTCTTATCCTTGTCGTCCCGACGTTTCTTCCGATCATCCTCGCTGCTGTCATCAGAGTCGGCATCAGACAGGCTGCCATTTCGGTCACTCTTGGTCTGGGTGGCTGTGAATTCAAGGAAAGTAAGCACACAGCCGGGTACATCAAGCATGGATGAAATCATACATCTTGGCTTTCTTGGCCGCTTATCTTTAAGAGATGGTGCGTCCTCACGATCAAGATTCCGCAGCTGCCTTTCTGAGTGCTCGCC
>CDEZ01021441.1:0-13345 GCA_000826365.1 Acanthamoeba royreba | reverse complement strand
GCATCAGCTATCGTTGAGTCGCCGAACGCGACAGATGCAGTACCGTTGGCCAAAGATGAGCTGCCTGAAGCGAAGGAAGAATCGCCTCGGGCAATCGTGTCTGATCCGAAAGCCACGGAGCTGTCGCCGTTGGCTGTGGTCCTTACCCCGCTAGCAAAGCTGCCGTCCCCTATCGCCTCTGATTCAAGGCCTGACGCGAAACTGAAATCTCCCGATGCTGTGGTGTTGGAACCCATCGCGATGGAACCAACGCCACTGGCTAAAGTGTTAATACCGGCAGCAAAGGAACCATCTTCGTCAGCAACTGCGTTGTCGCCTAGTGCCGTGGCAGCGTAGCCACTCGCCTCCGCAGCATTGCCGGCAGCAAACGAGAAATTGCCCGTAGCTCTTGTGTCGGATCCGAACGCAGCGGATCCGTCTGCGTCAGCGTGAGTCCTGATACCTCCTGCAAAGCTTCCTGTTGCGGTAGCTCTCGTCTCGATGCCAGCAGCGAAAGAACCCTCACCCGAGGCCACCGTGTCGAAGCCGAAGGCGGCTGAGTTTTCGCCAAGGAATTCCGGATTCCAGGCCGAAGTCGTAACGGTACCTGCACGGAAGGCACCGTTGCACACGTTGTACATGTGACGCCGGCCGCCGCCAGAGGGAGTATCGCAAGTAAACCAAGTGGCAGCCCCTGGGGCAACGATGTAGCCCGCCACGTAGAGAAGCCCGTCCTTGTACACCGTGAGGGCGTCGGACTCGTTGACGCACGCGCCTCCATCCCACGTGCCCATGCCGATCTCGAAAAGAGGCTCGTCGCTCACCCAGGTCGTACGAGACCAGGAGGCTGACTTAGAGTTACATTGACCGATGACGGTCGAGAGGAACGCGCCGGCCTCGGTGTTGCGCCCGAACGCAACTCCGTAATCAGCCGATGAGACAACCTCCTCACCGATGGCAACAGCGTGATAGCCGGAAGCCTCCGGCTCAGTACCCATGGCTATCGAGAAGGAACCCGAGGCGATGGGATTGAGACCAAAGGCGAAAGAGTAGTTACCGACGCTGGTTTGTTCCTGCGAGATGTCTCCAGCGGAGAATTCACCAGCCTGGAAGGCGCTGAGGAGAGGCAGCCACATGAACCGCATGTTATCTTCGGTGGAGTCGTAGTAGGCGAACAGGTTTTCGCCGTAACCGGGATGCGACTTGATGAAGAGGCCGCCAGCCTGGAAGCTCTCAACTCCCGATGGAGATATGAAGTGCGCGTTGCCGTAGACTTCGAACTTGTACTGGGGATTGTTGGTGCCTATTCCCACGTTGCCTTCCTCACGGTAGATGTTGTCTCCATCGATGGTCCACGCTAGGTACACCGATTTGCTACCTGTTCGGCCTATAGTGAGGTTGTTACCCTGGAGAGTGAGCAGGCTAGTGCCCGAGCAGAGGTTGATCTGGTCAGGACAGGCGATGACAGTTCCATCAGGTTCTATAGAGAACAGGGTGTTTCCATCTCGCGTGATTACGAAGTCCTCATTGGCGCATTGTTGTGCTGCATTGTAATAAAACGGTTGCAGTGAGTCAGCCACTCGGAACTCAACTCACTCCCCGTAATCACGATGATCCCCGCAGGTGATTGAGTGACTGAGGGTGAGATGGGAAAACGTACAGTTGACGTAGGAGAGGAAAGCCCAGATGAGAAGAAGGGAAAGTCGAAGATGAAAGTTAACTCGATGCGTATCCATCGGTCCTGTCAGGTCTTCCCTCCAATTAGTGCTCGTTGAGTGGGAAGATCGACCACAAGGTTTGAGACCCTGTGCGCTCAGCACTTTACGGGCTCCTTTGACGCACACAGAGGGAGAGTAGAAGAGACGAGAGACAGCTCTTACCAACCCTTTTCTTTCGGGAGGGGCTTAGATGGCTCCCTCACCGTGTATGCGCTTACGAAGACCTTTCTCGAGGGACACCTTCGTGAGGCCAACTCTACCAAAACCCGAGACCGGTCGCGATTGGGCAGGCATTAAAGCTTTCAGCTGCGTAGAAATGGTATTTGAGTAATTCACGAGCTCCTTGCCTTTCCATTCTTAAAATAACATAGAATTACAAGTTATTTTATATTTGGGAAATGTTTGGAATAGGAAAGAAGCAGCGTCCGCTTGCGCGCGAGGAATGTGGGGTGTTGGAGCTGAGGAAAGGCAAGCGCACCTGTGTCACCTGGTGGGCGAGGCCGGCCAAGTTGTCCAACACGGCGATGAAGGTGTGGAGCAGCGACCTGGGCTGGATAGCGGTCCTGGTACTGCTGTTCGCTCTGGGCTTGCCCTCTGCGCGATCGTCTGGGCAATGGGGTTATTGCGATGACATAGTATGGAACGGGTGGGGCGCCCAATGCTGTGGCGAGAACAACCTATGGAAGATGGGTTACTGTGTAGATGGCAACTTCACGTTGAACTGTACGTAGAGAAATCACGAGATAATCAAATACAGCGCTCGTTTTTTTAATTTCTACAATATTCACGTGAATCTTTCATATAGCGACAGTTCGTGTCGATTCTATGTTTTCATTTGATAACAGAATTATAAAATAGATATTTAATAGATATAAATATAGTCGCATTCATACTAAGGAAGGGAAGGAATACCTTGCTATTATTCGATTCATTACTGAATTCATTTAACTCGCCTTCGCCCTCACACAGGTCCCACCATTCAGCTGGGAGTGTGTTCCAACCTCGACGCGCCTTCGTGGCTCGATCGCGCCTACACAGATTCGCTGTTGAAGGGAATGGCGCGCATCCGAGCTGCTGAGCAGTTCGAAGCAGCCCAGGTACCCGCAAATCTCTCGCGTCTAGCGCGAGGCCACGCGTGTTGGCTCGAGAACGAGGGATCAGAGGCGAATTCTACCGACTACGCGGTCAATCGACGTCGGCTGATCGAGACATTTGGGCTGCGCTACAACTTCTACGAAGGGGATGACATTCCATGTCCCGTGGTGACGCGAGTAGAGGAACTTTACATCCATGAGGGCTCGCCATCGTCTGTGATCGAGCAGTGGCTCGCCGATGCCGATGCGGCCGACGTGCTGCGAAGCGACTACACGGCGGTCGGGGTCGGCGCGTACAGCGTGGCGACGAGTAACGTTCACTATGTGGCCATCTTCGTCCGCGTAGAGGACTACAGCGACATCAATCCCGACCTTTGCCCCGAGGAAAGGGAAGACGATAATTCCTTCCTTTGAGGGAGGAAGGGGTGGTGTGTACGCGGAAGACCACCTCCTTCGCGAGATCGCCCCGAAACTCTGCAAGCCATTTTCAGGGCCCCACTAGAACGCGCGCGACGAGCCCGAGAAGAGAGGAGAACGCGAGGGAAGGGGAGATCAGCAGCCGCTACGAAAGCGGAGAAGATCGAAGACGAGGCCACGTTTCTGTGGCGCGCGCTGTCGGATACAAAAAGAACGAAATACGCTTCGCATTTTTATTCCAAACTAAAGAAGGCTGCTCACGTCATTGTTTCAAGGGGGGGCGTTTCTTGGGACAAGGAGGAGAGGAGAGGACCTCTGCATTCGCAGCCGCATCAGTGGTGGTGGTGGATTTATTATTGGAGGACGGCCTCGGGGACGAACCCTACAAACCACGCACATAATCAGGACGGGGCCAAGATGCAGGTTCTCAAAGAGGATCCGGAAGAGGTGTTTGAGATGCTGGAGAAGCTGGGCGAGGGGTACATCACCCGAACCCACACCGCCATTTCTGTTGTCTTTTGCCTGCGTAATTTCCTTTTTCCTTCAAATTCGAAAATGTGATCCCATGCACCCATTGGTCCATTCATGCAGCTCAATTGGGCCAACAGTCTAATTTCCAAAAAAAAGTTTAACATATATCTTCCATTACAAGAGGAAAAATATTTTTGTATTAAAAAAAGAGGTTACGTTTATGCCTCCTATCCCATTTACACCAAATCTTCGTAAAGAGTGAACAAATCCGCCCTTTTTTCTCCTCCTAACGCCCGATCGAATCTTTTCCGGCAATTTATATTTTAAATAAAAATAAAACTAAACCGCTAACCACTGGTTGTCTTCTTGTGTGTTTTTTTCAGATCGTTCGGTGTGGTGTGCAAGTGCCGAAGCAAGAAGGACGGCAAGCTCTATGCAGTGAAGGTGATAGAGGTCGAGGGGGAGGACGACACGGCCATCAAGCGTGAGATTGATATCTTCTCGAGCCTGTGCGACTCCGATCTCGTCGTACGTTATGGCGGCTGCTACCGTAAGGGCAACAATTTGCTCGTGCGTACCATCTTGTTCCGCTGTAGGGGCCTTGGTTTATGGTAGGCGTGTGCACTCGTCTTACGTTGTTCATGATATGAACTAGATCGCAATGGAATACTGTGACGCTGGGTCGGTGCAAGATGTAATCAAGATCCGTAAGCGACAACTCGCGGAAGATCAGATTGCCGCCATCTGTGCTCAGGTGGTGAATGCTTTGGTCTATCTCCATTCTAAGCACGTTATGCATCGCGACATCAAGTGTGGCAATATCCTACTGACTGAAAGCGGTGACGTCAAGCTCGGTACGCAGCAGGGCCTCGCCCCAGCTTAGCGCTTGTGGTCGTAAGCATTTATTCTAACTTTTTCTCCGCGATCACGTGTAAAGCCGACTTTGGTGTGTCCGCTAAGCTGCAAAATACGATGGCCAAGAAGAACACCGTCATTGGGTCACCTTATTGGATGGCACCAGAGTACGCCAAACGTTGCAGTTTGATTCTACTATTTGCTGATGACGCGTTCTGACCGCACCCTTCGGATTCAAGAATCATTTCTTCCAAAGCCGACGAAGGGTATGACACACGAGCCGACATCTGGTCCCTTGGCATTACGGCAATCGAAATGGCTGACACAGAACCACCACGATATGATATTCACTACGCAAGGGTAGGATCGTTTTTCACACGTGTTATCTTAATGATGCTATGTAGAAATTAATAATAATAATGGCCATGCAGGTTATATTCATCATTGCACAGAAGCCGCCACCTACATTCAAGAATGAGAAGGAATGGTCTCCTGATTTCCTTGACTTCACACGCAAGTGCCTTCAAAAGGACCCAAAAGATCGGCCCACTGCCAGGGAGCTTCAAAGAGTTCGGCACTCACTGCTTTATCTTCTGAAAAATCTTTAGATATTGATTTATAATTTTGTATGGCTACACTGCAGCATCCCTTCATACAGCGTGGTATGCAAGGAAAGCCCATCGTCAAGCGGCTTGTTGGAGAGACGCTGCCCCTCTTGGAAAAGTATCGTCGCGAGAAGGCTGCCCGAGGGCCGGAGGTACGATGCCAAATGCGTTGATGCGTTTTCAGTTCGTTAATTCAGTTATGTTCTAGGAGCAAACGGACACATTCGAGGACTCAGATACCATTGTGAGGGGAATGGCCACTGTTGAGATTCGAGGTACGGAAACAACAATCCCTTCCATTCACCTCTCCCTTCCTTACTCACCATGTGCTCAACTCCACGCAGGAGCCTTGGATGAATCTGGCAACTCAGGCACGTTCGTTGAGACCGATTTTGTGGTGGACAAGTCAGGCAAGGGTACGTGCACTGCCCGGTCACCCTGGGTGGTGTGTGCTAACTGTTTGTGATCGCAGGCTACAAATTTGCCAATCTCAAGGCGTGAGATTCATGTAAACGGCGCGAATCGGGAGCGGAGCAGGGCGGTTGTGCAGCGGAGGATACTCTGCCCCCTCGACCGCCAACCGAAGTTGAACTTTGGGTTAAGTTATTCAAGAAGAGAACATTCGGGCCAAATAAAACCGAAAAGTACAAACGTTTAAGTTTGTTTGTCTTGGGATTGCGCAGGCAGAGGAGGACAGAGTCAACCCGGCCAGTCCTACAATCGCGCTCCTTATCAGGCGTTCCGTGCCGCGTCTGATTCAGAATCTTGATCTCACACTTTCGCTTTTGTTCTCCTCACAAGGTCTAGACAATGTTCATAAATGATCCGCTCGATGGCGTGCTTGAGCATCTTGAAGACTTATCACCAACCTCAGTTCCTTCATCTGTGTTGACCAGGAGTCGATTGGACCATGTGCAGGCAGCGAGGACACATATCCAGAAGGCCTTTGGCTTCATGACGTTCTTTGCGTGAGCATTCGAACTTTATTCTATTGACTCCGCAGAACATAGTGCCGAAGAGTGGCCATCGCAGGTGCAGGATCCTCTTAAACTATCACAAGTGTCCATGCTCGTGCGAAGCAGGGATAAAGTGAATGTGTCTCCTTGTAGTGAAGTCGCAGGGTTGTGACATCTTCAAGGTCGACCTCATCGGGGAACGGTGAACTGTTCACCAGGAAGGGGAACTTGTGTTGTTTCGAAAATTGGAAATCGTTTCGTTTTTTCGAAAGAGAAGAGAAAGCAACCCAAGATGAACCGCACGGCGTCATTTGCGGCGAATGAGGCCCATCGGCGAGGCGTGCTTGGCCTCTACCGAACGATTATGAAGATCCATCGCAAACGCCTTCCACAAAGCATGCGGGATCTTGGCGATGCCTTTGTATCGCAGGAGGTACCATCAACTGGCTGCAATCTTCATACTAATTCTCCGATGAAGAAATATTTATTTATTTATTTATTCTCCACTACTCGCAATTGGAATTCGATTTATGGCAAATTTAGAAAATTTTTGCAGAATTCAGAAATAAATAATCTGCTTTATTTTTAGAATGATTGAGATTGATCTACTTCTGATTTGCAGTTCAAGTTACACAAGGACGTGCAAGATGAAAAGGTTGTGGCTGCCTTCCTCGCGCGATGGCGCGAGTACCTCAGCACGCTGCGAGCGCAGGGCCCGGATTCCGCGAGAGGCGCGGCACTCCCCGAGGATGATCTCGCCGCTCTGTCCGATGATCAACGACAGCAACTCAATCGTCTGCATCATACCCTATTCGATGAGGAGAAGAAGGAGAAGGACTGACCTGAGTACCTCGACTGCACTTCTCTCTCGGTCACGACTGTTGTGTGTCACACACGCACATTCTTAACTGATGATCATCAGAATCCTCCTCGTCATTGTGGAAGGCCACAAGGAACCTATTTACCAACGTGCAACCGTGCAATCGAGAGAGGAGATACCGTTGGCAGGATTGTGCCATCCATAAGCGAGGGTAAGAAGACGAAGGTACTGGTGATCAAGCGCACTGTACATCGGGCTGTGACAAGGAGTAAAGGAATTGTTAACTACGCAAGCACCTATTGGGGAACTTCTCAGTGATTTCTTAGAGCAAACAGGTCGTGTTCAACATTATGGCGAGGCGTGCTTGGCCTCTACCGAACCATCCTGAGGGTTCATCACTATTGGCCTCCACAATGCCTGCAAGATCTTGGTGATGCCTTTGTATTACAGGACAACAATGACAAACAATCTGGATCACAGGCAGGGAGTGTTAGATGTTCTCCCTCCACTGCAAAAAGCCACCCCATCCCTTTGGGTCTCACAACAATAGTCATGAGAAGAATGGTGAATGATCAACACAATGAAGATAGCTTCCTCAATGTGCAGGACTGTGCTGTCAACCAATGGCTAGTGTAAGATATCAACTATCAGAAAGTTATGCGCAAGCAAGCATGGATGAAAAAAATGATTGGACATTCTCAAGTTTTTACATAAATGCAGAAATGTGGAGTGTTTAATGGAATGTTGCTTTTCCGCAGCCATTCTTAAAGGGTTCCAGAAACATTCTTGCCATCATGCAGATATAAAGCATGTCCAATCCTCACTTGGCGCTGCGTTTCTTTAAGAGAGTGTGCACGCATTCTCACACACACTCAACACTAGACAATGAACACCAGCCCAGGATCGAGCGCCAGTGCGACGCAGGGAGAGGTGGTGCGCCTCAACATTGGAGGATACAAGTTTGTCACAACGATAGGCACACTCACGGGGCATGGCGCCCAGGACAACTACTTCACGCGCACGCTCAGCGACCGCATGGCCCTCGCCAACATGCCTGGCGAGAAGGAGACCCCGCGATGGTTGTTCGTCGATCGGAACGGACGCTACTTCGAGCCTCTCCTCGACTTTCTCCGTACTGGTGAGTGGATCGTGCCAGGCAGCATGGACGAGCGGCTCGTGCTTCGCGAGGCCGAGTTCTACCGCATCAAGCCTCCTCACTTTGGCGATCTGGCTGTTTCGAGTGTGGCCTTGAAAAATCAGGTATATGGCTATCTGAGAATGTTGCTTAAGCGCTGATTGACCACGAACTGTAATATGCTGAAACAAACAGGCTGCGTCATACGCACTCCTTCTGAAGCCACATCGGAGACTGGTGAGGTACTTGGAACAAATGATGCTCAGCGGGCTTATGAAGGAGACGCCATCGTTCGACATGCCGGCCACGCAATGGATCTCTGTTTGGAAGCGCTCCGAGTTCATGTCACATGAACATCCGAGCGTCCAGTACGTAGAACCGCAGGTCAAGCTGACCTTCGATGACCTGGCCTACTTCGATCCCAACTCGATCGACATTGCCGATGACGAGGAGGATAATCCCGGTGGCGATGTGAAGGGAAAGCCCATCAACGGCTGCGAGATTCCGATGCTTTCCGATGCAATCATATGGCACATGCGTGAACGTCACAGAGTGACAGTGAGCGCCGAGTGGGCGTCGTTCCAGGCCGAGTACCAGCCTACCGGTCTAACGCCTGGCAACGTGCGAATGGGTGCAACTGCGCCGCTCATTCAGTTCCGCTGGTGTCCACCTAGCGACTTCTCGCTACGGGCTCCTCCTCCTTCTTCGTCTGCTTCGTCGTCATCGCCTCCTTCATCGTCGTTCGCTTCCTCCCACCGACCTTGCTGCCCCACATTTGATGGCCTCTGTCGCTCGAGCTCTTGGAATAAATCGGATTGGATGTGAAAGTAATTGTGTTAATCACTAATACAGGGAGGGACCAGAACCAGCCAGCGAGGCGACCTCATCCTTAGGGTGGCTATGCTTGCATGATCTCTTTGAGTAAAGGAGAGTACATCAGATGTTTTTATCAATCCTGCAGCATCACTTCGAATTCAAGTCGCTTGCCCAGATGATCGGTGTAAAAGAAGGGGTAATACTCAACAATGCGCGTCCTAACATTTTCCATTCGTGGTTCCATTTCTCTGTTAACACCATTGCAGATGATGAGCAAACTGTGCGTGTAGGGCAGTATTTGGTGAAGAAAAGATACCTAAAGTTCTCCAGAACCCACATGTGATCTATATCATTGAAGTCCACTTCGTCTGGATACTTGTCCTGGCAGAAGCACAAGTGCATTAGTATAAGATGCACTCCAGCAGTGGACACCGCGGTCGAACCTCATAAACGTCTTTCTCCACAGAGGTACCCGGAATGAGGTATTCCACACGAGGATCGCTGATCAGTTTGGGTCGTCCCCATTTACCCAGGAGGAAGTCTCCTTCGCGCCTCGACAAGGTGGAGTCTCGTTTTCGTCGCTCCGATGTGAATAGCTCTATCACCGGATCACTCGGAATGCCTCTAAGCTCGCGCAGCAGTTTCGCCATTTGCCTAACCTTGTGGTCTTCCCAATGTAGTTCATCAGCACGATCATCTGTGTCATCCTTGGATTCCACGCTGCTTCTTCTGTCAAAATTGCCAGCTTCGCGCTCACCCTGCTGCTTACGGAGGAACCACTGGTCGCACCCATGCCATCCGGTCACCACTCGTGCTTGTCGTTCCAGCTCCCGAAACAGTATTCCCATAAGCTCTTCCTCTTCCATCTCCGCCACGTTCTCTTCGTCATCGTCATCGCTATCGGTGCACACGGTCTTCTCCGCGCTAACGCTGGACTCACTTTCATCGAGATCGCCAAGCAGTTGAGCTTCCTCCACACTCATACGGCGCTTCTTCTTGTTCTTGTGGTTACTCTTTTCTTTGCCCTTTCTTTGCGAATCTGAGTGGGACTGCTTCAGTAGACGCTGAACTCTGCGCTCCTCCCGACGACCGATCCAAGCTGTAAGTTTGTTGAGAAGCGTAATAATGTCTATCCGCACTCGATTCAAACCCTCTTGATCGCGAGAATCCTCTTGAATCGGTCTGCGTTCCCTTTCTTCCTTCATCTCGTCAATAAGTTCAGTGAACCTCTCGGTAAAGAGATCCTGAAATCGCATGATGACTTCGCAATTGTGTCGCCGTGTTTCGCCGTCTTCAGTGTCCTGTATTTTGGAGTTTCAGAAACGATCATCACCTGAACGATTGTATCGATTGCGGATTCACACATACCTCATAGAACCAATTCTTCATGTAGTTTGAATTGAAGAGCTCTTTCATCGGTCTCCACTCTCTATCCCAGGTCAGTTTGCCGCCACCCCACCATTCAGGATCGCCTGCCAGTAAATAGTCACCACTCCGTTGGTCGATTCGGTTCGAAAAGAGCGGAAGCCACAGGACAAGTACCGTTGATAGGAGCTATATTGAAATCTCCCATGAGGACGCTGCCCACCCACACATCGTTTTGCTTGTGGATATGCTTGGAATTGTAGTAGCGTATGAACGATATGATCGTTTGCATCTGTTGCAAGTGGACCGTATCTAAAGTCCAAAACGTGAGGAAGACAGACGAAGAATCTTCATGTTGCAGCTCTGTGAAGTTGGCGAACCCTTTGGTGGTGCACTCCCTGCTTGTAGATGGGTCGTGAATATGGTCAATTTAAGGGCTCGGCCCTCTTGACTCGTTCCCAGGATCACTACAAAGGAAAAGATTGAGATACAACGCTTGAATATTGTGGGCTGTAGAGTCATACCCGAACAGCCAAGCACTCCCTTTCCTGCCATCATGTCCTCGCCCATTCTGTTTGTGTACCTGCAATGAAGTGATTGGAGTTATATGGAACTCAAGGTTTGTGCAACGCATACGAGAGTGAGTTCATACCTCACAAACTCGGGGTCAGCAAGAGGATAGCGACTGATGATCGCCAACCCTGAGTTGAGACGATATGAACGTGGATCGCAGTCAGCGACAATCCATGGATAGATGGGCTTTTCTGAATGTGATGGAAGAAGCATGAGAGTCGATTCGGGCGGCACAAGCATGTCAGCTCCTAACCTTTCTTGAGAATCGCGCTGTGTTCTTCATCCATATAACCTAAATCAATGTCGGTCTCGGGTGACTGGCTTCGTCGAGCCTTATCGGTGCGCCGCTCTGCTAGGTTGCTGATTATGGCGTTCGTTGCAGCCCAGTCAAAGCACTCTTGAAAGCACACGACATCATCTTTCCCTAGCGATGAAAAGGCTAAGCGCACACCGGGAATTGCAGACACCTGCCTGTCCGGAATCGTACCGAGCTGGAGTTCTTGGAGGAGGTGCTTTACGCGTTTGGTTGGAGTAGCAAGGTTGTTTGCCGAGCTGAGGTGTGGAATGAAGCCTAAGTTCTGCGTCCGCAACGAGATGCGCACACGACTTCCCGCAGGAAATGGGCTGATGATAAGAGGATTGTGCAAGGTTAGTACCACGAGGAGCCGTGTGTACTGACAGCAAAGACGTACGATGCGAGCGCGCTGGATGACTCTGCAGGTCGGATAAACACAAAGTCTTTAGTGCCCAGCTCCACCGACAGGAATCGAAGCAGTACACCTGTACAGTGTCGGCAATGAGCGACATGTTATCATCCATTCTCTCCCACAACAACAAGCGTACCAAAAGGAAACAGCAGCACTGCGATGATGCCCATCAAGACCATTCCCACCAAGAGGATGCCCCTGTACATCTTTTCACTCCCCACCGATGCACACTGATCGTGCCTACCTGAACGTGTACATCAACGTCAGCTAACAACTGTTGAAACGAGGCCGCATTCGACCGCGATCACACGCACCGGGATGAATGTCGCGGTTGAAGATGTAGAGGTACGTCTCGACTGTCTTCTCCGCTGGCCACGTCAGGAGCTTGCCCAGCGCGTACATCGCCGACCACACTAGCGAAGTGAAGCGGCGCTTGGGTCCTGTCACCACATTCTGCACATACCCGCAGTACGCTCGGCCTACCCCTCCAGAAATTATGAAATTAAATTGATATTCTATTTAATTAGAATACCTTTATATAATTTTTTATTATAATTTATATTTATTATCTGCAACTGAAATGCACACTGGCCTCTCGGGGGGCTGTGTACCTGTGGTCGGGTCCAAGAGCGGCACCCACGCGCTGGCCTCCTCTGGCTCCATGCGGTGTGGGTGTGTTGTATGGGTCTGTGTGTGCAGAGCACGCGTTGGTGTGTGTGTGGGTGGGGACAGGAAAGAAGGGTAAACACCTGACTGTTCTGCAGGCGCAGCACATGGGCCTGGGCAGAGAGAGGGAGGGGAGAGTGAAAACGAACTCGGAAAAGGCATCACACCTTCGTCTTTGGTTCCCCAAACCCGAACCGCACCAGGATGGATCCCCTATCAAGTGCACCATCAGGTTGGACAGGGCTCTGATGAGGGGATGAAGTCGCCGGGCGACGGCGAGAAGGGAAGGCAGACCAGAAAGATGGAGGGAAGAGAAGAGAGACGAGAAGACAAGAACGAGGGGTAACTAGAAGCTCTCTTAATTCCTGAAGGCAAACAAGAGAGGCGCTCTTGCCAGAAAGACCACAAGTCAGCAACGACCCACAGCAGCGCGTGTGAACAGGGGCAGCGTCTAATATTCGTCGTCGCCACCACCGAAGAGACCACCAGCGTCCATGTCCTCCTCCTCTTCCTCCTCGGGCTTGGAAGCAGCAGCAGCAGGGGCAGCGGCGGCACCACCAGAAGACGAGGAAGCAGCAGCGGCAGGGGCAGCAGCGCCACCAGCAGGGGCGGCCGCAGCGAGGGCAGCAGCGAAGGCCTCGGGGTTGTCCAGAAGCTCCTTCAGCTTGGCAGCCTGGGGGAAGGTGAAGGCAGTGGCGACCGACACGGCGAGCAGGTCGCGGAAGCTGCTGGTGAGGGCGTAGGGAGCAGACGCCACGGTGGGGTAGCCAATGCGGAGCGAGAGGGCAGCAACGTTGGCAACACCCTTGCGGAAGCGGGCGATGATGTCATCGTCGGTGATGTCGAGGAGCGACACGGGGTAGACGGAGCCATCGTCATACACGGTCTTGACGGCGAGGGCATACTCGAAGGGCTGGATGTTCAACATCTGCAGCAGAGCAGCCTGCGAGGCAGTCACCTTGGCGCCCTCCTTGACGAGGTGCACGTCGTTGACGATTTCAATCACACCCTTAGCGATACGGGTGGGGATGGTGAGGGCCTGGAAGAACGAGGTCTTGGCAGGATCCTGACCAGTCGGGCCAGCAGGCACGATGACGTCGCACGGGGCGATGGAACCGTTCTTGGCGGCCGACTTGACCTTGATGGAGGCCAGCTTGGTCCTGATCTC
>CDEZ01021440.1:0-11714 GCA_000826365.1 Acanthamoeba royreba | reverse complement strand
GCCGCGAGCGACCATTGACCCGATGTCTCGGTGTAGAGGAAGCTCCAGAAGAGATAGGGCACGATGAAGTGGTGGTAGACATGTACCAGGGTCAGCGGCCGCTTCTTAAGGACGAGCAGCACGGTGTCCATCATCTCGTAGTACTTGCTAAAGTAGAACACGAAGCACCAGAAGTTCATCGCACCGCGATCGTGCACGATGGCGCCGGGCGCGATGGGACCCGTGTGGCCGCAGTAGGCCATGAGGAGACCGCCGGACTTGTAGATGGGGTAAAGGTTGTAGAGGATGCCGAGGGTCATGGCGAGGCTGAGGAGGCAGAGGAAGAGGTTGTGAATGGCCGTCACCAGGGCCAGCCGCATTGGTCGCTTCACGACCGCCTGCAGGCCAAAGATCACCGCCAGGTACGTGAACGTACCGAACAGCGGCAGATAGAAGCTGTTCAGCACCGGCGGCAGCTCCTGGAAGTTGAAGTGATCGATGTAATGTTGCAGCGCATAGAGCGAATCCATTGCGGGTGCGTTAATTCGTAAGAGAGAGAGAGAGAGATTAAATTGGGGAGGCTCTAGGCCTAAATGGCAGAAGGAAAAAAAGAGTGTGTTCTGAGGAAGGCGAGATCTAGCAACGAGGGTGGTCCTCAGTACACGCGCGCTGCCAGAACGAAGAGGAAGCCGCAGCGAGAACGCGTCCGGGAGAGAAAGGCAGTGTGCGATAGATGAGAGCGTGGAGCCCAGTCGGAGATGAAGATTGTCGACAAATTTACATTTTATGACTTCCAAATTTCATTTGAAACAGTTTTGAAAAATCATCCTCAGTCAGGAGAAAGGAACACTTCTGATCAAGGTCTATCGGCAACGACAACGAAGACTCTGACAGCTTACTTGGCGCTGCCGCACTCTATCTGATACTGCCCCACAATCTGCACTCATTTTTATAAACACCACATTACTATCATTAGTGCAGCGTCTTGAAGTAGAATAAGACATAAGTGTAGTGGTGAGGGTGAAGCAGAACAGTGAGCTGCATCTTGCATAGAAGAGAGATCAACACATTGTCTCGACTCGCCCTTATCTTGGAAAGAAGATATCGTTGGAATTACATACTCCTTGCAGCATGTCAAAGCTTGTCATGGCTCACTATGAGAACCTCACTCGGATGCCGCTAACAGGCTGTATTCGCTGTCATCGTGGAGTGGGGCATCGATGTAGGGCGTTGACATTGCTCGGTGATCCACGCTCTGTCCGGCCCGTCGAGCTTGCCTATCGGCCCGCCATGCACGCAAGGTTTCCTTCAATTCTCGGCCTACGCTATCGCGATCGCTGAAGTAGAAGATGAACATTGTCACGAAGACAATGACGCCCATCCCACCAAACATTGCGCGCGGACCGAAGGTCTGATAGACCCACCCTCCGATGGTGGCACCCACGAACCCGCCGAGACCTAAGAAAGCGCCAGGCCCGAGTGTCACCTTCAAGTGTTGTGTACAACTTCGAGTACAAAGAAGGAGGAGAGCATACCATTATAGAGGCCGGCGAAAACAGTCTGAGCCGTTGCTTCAAGTGAACGTGGGGCAATGTTGGAGGTGTGTTGAACACCAGCCGCCCACATGGCACCGAATGTAAGTCCATGAAGAAGCTCTAGGGGAAGCACCCACCAAGCTGACGTGAGCATTACATAACCCAGTGAGCGAACAACGTAAGCAGCCTGCATTGCTCGAACGTGAGATTATGAAGAGATTTAAACAAAGGTCATGTAGGAAGCAGGCTCACCATCGCAGTCAAGATGAGAACGTGCACACCCACAGCTTTAATCAGCCGGCCAGAGAAGAAGAAGAACGGAATCTCCGTTGAGACCGTGCAGGCAAGCGAGATGCCCATAAGCAACTGATTCCCTTTACAGATGAGAACAAAGCAATCAGCAAGAATCATGTTTCAAACAATCCACAAGATCTGATGATGTACCTCCAAGGTCTTGCAGGAACAAGAACAGGAAGCTGCCGATGAGCATGGAACCCATGCCCATGATAAATACGGTGAACAGATAGAAGCACACCTTAGGTGATGACAGTAGCAGGCGCACCTCACGCAACAAACTGCGCTCTCGGCCATTTTGTCGTAATTCATCGCTGCTTGCACCTTCCAGCTCCAGTTCCTCCGTTTCTTCTTGACCTACGATGAGCACTTCCTCGCCATTGTCATCGGATGCATTCCGAGCATGATCCTCCGATCCGTCCCTGGTATTCTTGCTCTTGTCGGGAATGGGCACGACGGAGAAGTACAGGGCGAGTATGAAGCAGAGCATCCCGACGAAATAGCCCCAAATGTTCCACATCCACATCGATGGCGACACGCCCTGCGCTTCGGCATCTAGAGACAGGACGTAGCCCAGGATCAACGCCACAATGCCCCATGCCACCGCACCCCACAGCCTATTTACAACGTCTTGTCAGCCACAGCAAAGTAAGAAATAATAATAATTGTATTTAAATATTTACTTAAATAATAATAATAATAATAATAATAATAATAATAATAATAATAATAATAATAAAGGCTTGGAACCTGTGGCGTCCAAATTCGTGTTTGTTGGGGCCGAGGTAGTAGAGGGCGCATGTGTTGACCAAAGGCGAGATGGGCGATGAGGCCACGATGTGGCAGGCCATGAGGCCAAGGATGGCAAAGAAGACCAGCCCATTGGGCAGGCCCGCTGTGTCGTACATCCATTGCGAGAGGAGGGAGACCGTCACGATGATGGTAACCGATATCTGCGCGAGGCCTGATGATGATGGCCTTGTGCCGTCGGGTGCGGTCGGCCAGGAGGCCCCAGCATGGGCCCGCCACGAAGGACACGAATGGGAGGCAGCCGGCGATGATGCCGATCTGCCATTTCGTGAGGCCCTTTGATTCGTAGAAGAGCGGAAGGAACGGATTGATGCAGGCCATGGTACCCGAATTGAGGAAGAAGAAGAGGCCCGGCACAAAGGGGAACAGGCCCTCGCCCTTGAGCACACCTTCGAGCGTGAGGCTGGGGCGGCCCTCATTGCCCTTCCCCAATTGTGCTTGCGTCATAATCGGGTGAAAGAAAAGGCCGATTATAAAATTCTAAAATAAATATTACGAAGGAAGAAGGAATCTCATCAAGAAGAGAGGCCCTATGTGCGGTCACGGCCAGGGCGGCAAATTCGAGATCAATATTGATGTTGAATTAAAGAAAATCGGAAATTAGACTTTTCGTTTTATCCAAACATGTTCGAAACATTTCCGAAAATTTCAAATACAAAGGAAAATAGCCGAGAAAAGCAAAAGAAAAAAGGATCAAGATGAAAGCCGTGTGTGTACGTGTCACGCGGCGCGATCCCCAGCAGGTCCTCGCGCCAGGATGGCCTGCCCGTCTACACAAGTACCATTTTCTATTTTTTTTAAATCATTAAAAGTAAAAAATGAAAACCCATCTAATCTATTGTGCGCAGGGATGGCTCGACATGGGTGAGCGCATCGGGATCGATGCTGCCCGTAGCGGGCACGACAGCAACGGAACAACTGGTGGTCACCACGGGTACCCTCTTCATGCCCTTCTTGCCGCGCTCGTCTGCAGGATCTACTTCCAGTTCCCAGTCCTCTGTATTCTCGAAGGACAGCGGCGGTGGCGTGCTCGCGGCCGGGACGCGCGTCGAAGTACTCCTGCCGTCGGCTTCATCGAGTGAGCGCGCGGATGACATGTGGCGCGAAGCGCGAGTGGAAGGGTACGACTCACGTTCTCCATGTTCTCCGCTTATCTAGTGCCATCATAGACATGCATTCATCAATTGATCGGCGAGAGAGTAAGGTCGGGCTCATGCGTCCTTTTGATGAATGCAGGTTCTACAGCTCCAAGGAGGCGGTCGCTGCACTGTTGCAGCTCACTGGAGGAAGCGATCAGTCAACATGGGGAATCGGATGGCGCGAGACCGGTCAACCGCTGCTTAACGACTGGAATCCACAAGTAGCGACAAGCATTGCCATCATCCGGGTCCTTGTTCGATCCTCTGCCCGCTCTTCTGCTCCACTGAGCGCGTCCCTCTCAGAAAACTCCTCTTCAGCTTCTTCACACTCAGTCTCGGCAATCGGGCTCGATACAAAGCTGGCGTGGACATCAGCGGCTTCACTCGCACCAGGCGATCCTCTCCAGCTTCACGGATCGCCTTATGGCCTCTTAGCGCCACATGTCTTCTTCAATTGCCTGTCTGCAGGCGTTGTAAGCGGACGTCTCGAGGTGTTACCCATTCCTGACTTCTCTTCTGCATCAAAGCCTTCTTCGAAGTCTTGTCATCCTCTACTGCTAACAGACGCGCGGTGTATTCCTGGAAGCGAGGGCGGCCCTGTCTTCGACGATCAGCAGAGATTTGTGGGAGTACGTCAACTCTGCTCATATCCTGTTGATTCCTTGATCTGAGCTCTAACTACCCTGTTGAACTACAGATCACATTGCCACCACTATTATATCCTTTGCTTCTAGAATTCTTATCGTGGTGTGCGTGAGCATGATTAATGGTTTGATCCTTAATCTATAGATTTTCTCAACTTACGGAACGGCTCGCCTGTAGAACTCAACCTCATCCTTGCTGCTGATGTGGTCATCTCATTGATACGTCAACACTTCCAAAGCATTGGATCCACCACCGAACGGAGTGAACATACTATTCCACCCCCTATTCGCGCCGTACCGCTTGAGGAGCGAAAACAGACAGAGCCTTCTGTTGCGGTGAGGCGAGCGCAGCGCTCTGTGGTTCTACTCGAAGTGGGCAACTCGTGGGCTTCGGGGATCGTCCTTTCTAGTTCCGGATGTATGCTATCTCTCCATTCGATGTTATTGCTCGTACACTTACTGAGCTATTCCAGATATCTTGACCAATGCGCATGTCGTTCGGCCGTACCTCACACCAACTGGTACATGATCTGCAGTTAAGTATGATGGACAAGTGGTGGGACTATTGCTAATGCCATGTTATCTTTAAGAGGACTCGGTGTTGCAGGTTGGATTGTCAATTCGGGTACGAGTGGAGGACACGAGGCAACCTGGATTCTCCTGGCACAAAGCGGATCTGCTGTTTGCATCGACATCATGCATCGACGTGGTATGTGAAATGGCAGCTAGAATCACATACACTTGCGCGGTAACGAGATGCCACTTGATCAGGCGCTTATTCGCCTTCGCGCGGATGAGAAAAACAGGCCTGTGCTTGTGCCCGCTACGTTTGCATCACAGCTGCCACGAGTTGGCGAATCGGTTTTTGTCATTGGCTATCCTCTCTTTTTTCCCACCATCGGTAACATCCCTCCTGCTTGCTGATCTGTGTGAAAACTCATAACACACCACACGGGTGGCGTGCAGGTCAGAGCAGTGTATGTACGGGAGGCAAAGTTGCCAAAGTGGTAACGACATCCAATGGTTCGGTCGCCGTCATACAGACCACCGCTGCAGTGCACAACGGCAACAGCGGTGGAGCTCTCATCAACAAGTACTTACTTCACCTCCTTGGACACAGTGCACAGTGTTAGTTGATCTATTGATACTGTGCCACAGCGGAGGTAGAGTGATCGGCGTGGTGACGTGCAACATGCGACGAAAAGGCACTGAGGATGATGCGGCCGGAGTCATCATTCCCAGGCTCAACTTCAGCATCCCCATTAGCCTCCTCGCCCCCATCTTCTCCTTCCTGCGTAATCCATCTGCAGGTACTTGGAGGGAATGGTGAAGATAAGTGGTGTGTGTTAACTTGCACTCGTTCATTCCCAGAGCCGAGAGCAGCACTGGCTTTGCTCAATGAAGCAGACCGCGAGTTGGAGGAGGTGTGGAAGCTGCAGCGCTTGTCAGCATTCCCAGCTCTCCCACCAGAGAGTAAGTTTGGACTCTTCGTACGTAACTTTGACTCCATTCCCCAGACAGCTACCGGCACGGTAATCAGCGAACAGGTGCGTCCACCATGGAACACATCGCCGACAGGACATATTCCCACGCCTCTTCCTCCATTTGGTTCATCTTTGTAATGAAGAAGCAGAAGTTCATCGTCTGTACAAGATCTTGTTTCACGTGGGAATTTTTAACTTTGCACTTTTTATATAAAACCGGCCACGCGAAAAGATTTTCACACCTTTGTGCTATGCACGATCGGCGTCGCTCTCGAAGCTCATCACTCCTGCAGGTCTAAGAGCCACTTGCCGATGATGTGCGCTTCCATCCTGCGTGCCTCTGTCACTGATGGCGGATCACGTGGATCACTGCTGCGAAGATCAAGATGGTGTGCGCCATCCTGATCCAGACGACAACAAGGGAACCAAGCTAATGAGCACAGCGAAGTGATGTATGAGACTTAACCTCGTGCAGCGGTACCTTGATGATGATGGCGATCAGGGAATCGGAGAGCGATTCGAGGAAGCCGCCGCCGTGCCATGGGTCGAGTAAACCATTGGAAAAGATGATTCGACTTGCGTAACGGATGTTCTCGCCTGCAAAATTGCAGTTAAGAACACATTCCAACAAAGCTGGTACTCAATAGATGGAGTACCGCCAGTGTACGTCTTGAGCCAAGCGGGGCGCGGATTAATGTTCCATGTATTCTTGCAGTGCCGTGAAAGATTGGCAATCGTCCAGTCGCGAGGCGGGAACATATCGGTCACGTTGTTGGTGTTGGGGAAGTAGATGATCTCGCTGCAAGCTTGATAATCCCACGATAGCCCGGCTGGCCCCGTTCCGCATCCGGTCTGGTCGGCGCATTCCACGAACTCGTCCCAAATGTCGAAGCAAGGAATTGGGGCTGAAATCAGGAAATTGAGGCTCGGGTTAAGCTCATTATCAAACAAGAGGACCATAGTAGGTTCATTCGTACCACTACTATTGTAGTAGAGTCCGGCTGCTTGAGCAAGGCCACGCAAAACATCATCGGTATTATTGAGCATTATACTGCACGCTATGCGAATAGGCCAAGCAGGCAAAGGGGCCAGAAAACCTGTGGGATAAGGATAGTCCATCTGCACGCTCACAAAGCATCAGTTCTTCCCTGTCTCGCCGGAGCTAGCTACAGGCCGTGTATGTAGCGTACCATCGCCATGTTGCCGAACGCATTGACGACCCAGAGAATGAGGTGATCTACTTCATGTGGAAGCACCCTCTTACACAGAGAAAACTGTTTGACGATTTTATCCAAGCCCTCTGGAGTTTTGGACAGAGCGAGCAGCTTGGAAAAGGCTTGCTGCACAAGACCTGGACACCTGAACGAACTCAGGATGAGTATGTTTTCACCAACATTAATGCATAGCGCAATGTACGTTACCTCTCATCAGCGGCGCGGAAGTCATTGGTGACTGTTTCAAAGTAGCCAGGCTGTAATGGCGGTTAAGAATTCATAATCACAACGAGTTGAGTCACTAAATACAGTACCGGTCTCCTGCTATCTGGGCCAGTAGTGGCCGACGACACGTTCGTGCTCCAGAGAATAGGTGCTGAAGCGGCAAGAGCTGCATCGACCACTTGCGGATACTTCATCCTTAATGTTTACCGACGATAGATGTTAGGCCTCGGTGTGCATCACCATCTACGCAAGATACGATACCTGAACCAAGCGGACAGCATGCCTCCGTATGAGCCCCCAAAGGCAACAACAGGGGATTTGGACGCTCCGGGCAAGCTAGACTTGAGATACTCAATGAGGGTAGCATAGTCGGCTAGAGCCTGAGCCGAAGTAGGTGAGCATATGCTCTGTTTTCTCTTCCGCTGCAGATCACGTACCTGTTCCACTGAGAGATAGCCTATATGTTCCGTTGTGTACGAGTCATGTCCGCCTGATCCAAAGGGGTATGACTGGCCATAGTATCGATGCTCACCGAAGACTACCTGCAGACAATAGAACGCATTGCACATGATTCACACTCACACAATCAGAACTTCCTCCGATCTGCGTCTTCTCCTGAGTTGTTGAAAGTGAATGTCTCACCAATGCACCAAAGCGCTGCGCGAGTTCGAACACGAAGCCCGTGTTGTTCCAGAATGAAGTGATGTCACCTTCGTTACCCTATGGAGTACGATCATGATGACATTCATCACAAGACGAATCAGCTCCAGACCTCATGCACAGCCTAACATCAATGCAATCATGCAGAAGAATCGTAGGCGCAAGTCAGTAGTACCGTGTAGAAGAATATCGGTCCTCGTCGGAGCTCACCGTGATGGGCAAAGGACGACCTACAATCATGTATTAATATATTCATGAATAATTAGCTATTTCCCATTCATAACATAATAATTAATAAATAAATAATATTGATTAGTATTATAACTAATTAATATTAAACATCTAGTCCAGTCATAGATAAAGGTAAATTATTTATTACATTAAAACAAATCTACAATTCTAAAGTTCTAAATAACAGAAATACAGAATAAATACAGAATAAATAATACAGAATGTTTTTTATTATTTGTAATCAAAAAGAATTAATGGGCATGCCAGGGGGTGGAAAAGGAGGTGCTGCGTGCCAGTAGGCTTCGTAGATGAGGTAGCGCTGGCGGAAGGTGGCAGGGCTGGTCTCAAAGTTGAAGTGGTCCACCGTCTGGTCGAACCAGTGGATTTGGTATGGGGGTATGTCACCCGCGACCTGCTCCACCGACGTGCCCAAGACGAGGACGATGAACACCACCCCCACCACGGCAACGAGACGGTGACCACGAAGCTGTGGTGCCTTCATCTTCGTGTGAGTTAAGGAAGAGATCCGGGTTAGGAACAGCGTTGTGCCGACTATCGGCGGCAACGCTAGCTCGGAGCTAAAGGGGAGGCGAAAGCGAACTCAACTTTTCCTTCAGGTGAAGGAAGAAGCGATGGTTGAGGATGAACGGTGGCGTGATGAAGGTAAGTCCACTCAGTTGTGTCTGGAGACAGACACACTCGGTCGTGACCCACTCGTGCACAACAACAAGTCGTACCGGCAGTGAGTACTGTAAAGAACTAAGGGTGGTTGGTACCAACGACCGCGCATTGATGGAAAGGTCTGGTTCTTTGATAAGTTGGAGGCCTCCAAATGACATTCAAGATGGCCACGGGGGTTGCGCGCAACGACCTTACATGAATTCGTCCTCGTAGTTCTCATCGACGTCAGCATTGGAAGTGAGGAGATCAGACTGCTTCTGAAGATCTGCGTAGGTCTTGATCTCATGGTCTCGCCTTTGTTTCTCTCGCTTTTCGCGTTCCTCCTTCTCCTTCTGCTTCTTTGCGGCCTTGTCCTCATTCCTCATCTCTCGCATCCTGTCCTCATAAGAAGCTGAACACCAGATATCGGAATATGTCAGGCTACGCTCTGCTAAGCACCAACGCTGCGTGCACGTGCACAGCTTACCTTGTAGATCAACCTGTTTCTCCACTTTGGTCTTGTTGAGTCGGTTTAGGATGGCATTGATCTTCGAAACCTTAACAGTCTTGACCTGGAACATAGATCGATAAGTGCCGCCGTAATGATGAGGAACTTCTAGACCAAGCGGTACCAGATTATCATTCTTGAAGCCAACTTGACCCACGTCCATGCCCTGTGTCTTCTTGAGGTTAGAGTGCGGCGTGTAGATGACCGCGACGCTGCTCAGCTTGCAACCTAATGAATGTGCAATCCACATCAGTCATCGCTGCACTCGGTGACTGCGGCGATCGTGCTCCACGTGATCGCACCGCGTGTACCGTACCCTGGATAGAGTTGGCCTTGACTAGCTGCACGCAATCTTCGAGCACACCTTCGGGGACCTCTTGCCAGGACTCCCCTCGTGGTATCCGCAAGTACACGTGTGCAGACGAAAGATCATCGACGTGGAACCTACACATCCGGGGACAGGGCGGCAGCAGGAACAAGACCCTCAATGAGCCGCGATTCTCCTCTTGAATGATTGATTCTGCAACGTACCAAATGTCTTCGGGATGACCGTACTTTATGAGCTCTTCATTCTCGTACTTGTCCTTGCCCATGTAAATGGTGTACTTCGGATCTGCACCAGTCATCACGATCTCAAAATTAAAAAATGTTGAAAATATTTCCCAAAATTCATCATTAAAATTAAAATGCAAACAATACATACTGCGAGGGGTGAAGAAGAGAGGCATCTTTCCACAAGTGTTTGGCAATTGCGGCCGCAAGCTTAGCCACCTTACCTTTCCCAGTTTTCCCGTTTTTTCTTTTTTTCTTTTCTTTTCCTTTCGGTATTTCACGCCAGAGAAATCGAGAAATGTTGCAGAGATGCCGTCAGGAAATTACCGGGAACATGCGCTCATAAATATCGGTTTCTTCCGTTCTCCTTTTCTTTCATCATCCTTTGGCTACGTGTACGTGCCCCTGTGCCCCCTTCATCTTTCCCATCTGCCTCTGCACCATCTCAATTATTTTTCCTAGCCTTTCTCTTTCCACCCCTTTGTAGCCCCCCTACTTTTCCATCTTTCACGCTCACCCCTCTTTCCCATCTTTTTCTCTACTCTAATCCCCGCCATGCGCCCATTTCTCGAAATTGAGGCCTAACCATTTCAACCCTCCATTCGTCCATGCAGACCGATCCTTAAATCCATCAGGGAACCTTTGAACGAGCAACATGTCCAAGGGCGGCGGTAAGTTCCAGAGGAAGAAGGAGTATTTCTCCAAGCTCTCCAACCTCCTGGTGGAGTACAAGAAGGTGCTCATCGTCACTGCCAACAATGTCGGCTCCAACCAGCTCCAGCGCGTCAGGCAGGAGCTCCGCAACAAGGCCGTGCTGCTCATGGGTAAGAACGTACGTAATCATCCTCTCCCTCCTCCCTTCTTGGGACCCATTGATCTCGCGCGCGTGTCCCAAATGTGAGGGATCAATCGAAGGAATGAGGCATTAACGAATCCCATTTCCAATTTCCGACAACAGACCATGATCAGGAAGTGCGTGCGTGAGAACCTCGGCAAGAACGCTGCGCTCGAGGCTCTGCTGCCTCACGTCAAGGGCAACGTCGGCTTCGTGTTCACCAACGGCGATCTGTCTGAGATCAGGACCAAGCTGGCCTCCATCAAGGTCAAGTCGGCCGCCAAGAACGGTTCCATCGCCCCGTGCGACGTCATCGTGCCTGCTGGCCCGACTGGTCAGGATCCTGCCAAGACCTCGTTCTTCCAGGCCCTCACCATCCCCACCCGTATCGCTAAGGGTGTGATTGAAATCGTCAACGACGTGCACCTCGTCAAGGAGGGCGCCAAGGTGACTGCCTCGCAGGCTGCTCTGCTGCAGATGTTGAACATCCAGCCCTTCGAGTATGCCCTCGCCGTCAAGACCGTGTATGACGATGGCTCCGTCTACCCCGTGTCGCTCCTCGACATCACCGACGATGACATCATCGCCCGCTTCCGCAAGGGTGTTGCCAACGTTGCTGCCCTCTCGCTCCGCATTGGCTACCCCACCGTGGCGTCTGCTCCCTACGCCCTCACCAGCAGCTTCCGCGACCTGCTCGCCGTGTCGGTCGCCACTGCCTTCACCTTCCCCCAGGCTGCCAAGCTGAAGGAGCTTCTGGACAACCCCGAGGCCTTCGCTGCTGCCCTCGCTGCGGCCGCCCCTGCTGGTGGCGCTGCTGCCCCTGCCGCTGCTGCTTCCTCGTCTTCTGGTGGTGCCGCCGCTGCCCCTGCTGCTGCTGCTTCCAAGCCCGAGGAGGAAGAGGAGGAGGACATGGACGCTGGTGGTCTCTTCGGTGGTGGCGACGA
>CDEZ01021436.1:0-14531 GCA_000826365.1 Acanthamoeba royreba | reverse complement strand
CCGCTGCGTGTCTGCTGACCATCCCTGTGCGTTTGCTGTCGATGAAGGCTCCTCCTCTGTTTTGTCATCTTGTCGTCGTTCTCCTTCAGGGTCCTCTTGCTCTTGTCCGCCTTGTTGATCCTGATGGGATGGTGGCGATTGTTCTTCGTTTCTGTTCGTGGATGTCTGCTTGTCGTCCGATCCACCCACCGACGCCATGCGCATGCGTGCGTCACGTGCCTGGCCCACAAGCGGAGAGGGCACTGCACGCAGCGTGCCGACACGCCATCGGTGCGCTGGTGGCGCTTCCTTGGGCGTGATGTTGGCCTTTTTCTCCTCCAGACACTTGTAAGTCAGCGCCGTCATGCTCCGGGCCAGCGGCTTCATATGGATGATGGACTGTGCAGAGCCATGGCTCAACGTTGCAGCGCGTAGGCCCGTGCTGCTCGATTCCTCCTTCTCTGTAGCGCCGGCCGCGCTCGAACGTGCGTTCGCCGCGGCCTTGTTGATGGCATCGACCCAGAGCGCGGACTCTCGCTTGCTCTTCACCTCGAAACTGACCCGCGCGACTTCGCTGCTGCTCTGTGTCTGTTTGTTATTGTCGCCGTTCTTCTGTTCGTCGACCTGTGTGAACATGTGCACCATCGCGATCGTCAGTGACAAGACTTTTCAAGGTCACAACGTGACTGGTCCACCACGACAGCCAAACAGAGAGGTACCGTCCGGCTGACCACAAAGCAGGTGTCCTCTACCGTGTCCACCTTGGCGCCGAGGACCTTGTCCAGCGCCCACTGCTGCCACACCTTCCCGTTCTTGAATTGCTAAACCGCGTCAAGGACGTTGGACGCGTGCAGGAAAAAGAGCGAGGAGAGAACTTTTAGCTCCTATTCATGAGTTGTGCATGGTCTCACCGAAGGAAAGACAGCGAAGAAGGGAGAGGAGCTGCGTAGTACCAGAAGGACAAGGCAGTCTGACTTGAGCACCAGCTTCTTCATGTAGGGATAGACGCTGTTGGGGTCCACGATGACCGGACCCTCCTTGATGACCCCAAAGGGAGGAGGGCTGCTCGCTCCGGCCTTGCCAGTGAGCTTGTCTTGGTTCACGGTCTTCCTCCGGTCAGGTATCATCACCACGAACTAAAGAACGAAGGAAGAGAAGGGACCAAAAGAACGAAAACGAACAAATCGACATGGCCGGGGAGCCGAAATGGAACACCACGCATGTTGACGAACTGAAGGACGAGCGACCATTGGTGAAAAACGATCCAGTAAACACACGGAGCCTGTATTTGGTCAAACGGGATTAATATCTCAAAACAAAATTGGGAAACTGATTTCGGATTTGGAAATTTCCAAAGCACTTACATAATTCCAAAATTGTTTCAGAATGGAAATGTGATTTGACATTTCCTCCCATACTTGGTGTTGGTGCAACAAAGGGGCCAAGGAGCCTTACGCTACGGCATTGGTGGCGTGTGTGCGATGACGAGGTTCGTCAGGATCATCGGTTCCACGCCTACCTGTGAAGCGGAGTCTTTCCTACATTCCCTCTAGGAGACGGACTTGACTGAAAACGAAGAACCCCATCATCAGGAAGGTCGATAAAAGAGGACCACGCCACTTCCTTCTCTCCATAGTACGATATGAACCCAGTCGTCAACCCTACTCCACACGTCGAAGAAGATAGCGACATGCTCAAGGAGACCATCGTCATCACACACCCGAATGGGCTCAACCCCAAGATGAAACGACTTGTCCTCAAGGCCGACTGTCTCATCCTCTACGTACTCTTTTCCATCCACTCTTTTCTTTCTCTTCTCTCGTCTTCGTTCTTTGGCTTCTTTGGACCCGAAAGAACGAAAGCGACAACAAGAAGAACGAAGAGCGGTGCCAAGGGACGTTCGTTACTAACGTTCGACATTTTCATTTAAAATACACGCAGGGTTACAAGAGCGGCAAGATACGGAGACAGTGGTTGTTGCCCGATGTCGTAGGAGTCAGACGCCACCCCGGCAACGCATCATGCTTCGTCGTCACGTGCATGGTAAAGTACCTTTACCTCTGCACGTGCTTGATCGCGAAAGTGTTCATTCTTATGACGATGCTGATGATAACGGTGGTGGTGATGACGACGATGATGGCTGGTGGGATGAATAGGAGCGAAAGAAGAAGAACAACAAGGTCAACGAAAAGCGGTACAGCTTCGAGGTAAAGACTGAGCGGCTGTGCGCGCAGTGGGTCGAGAGCATCGAGAAGGCCCTGGCGGCCTCACGCAAGCAGCGCGGTCCCAGCCTCACGCGCATCAGGGCTCTCACTCTCGAAGAGTACACTGCTCCCACTAAGCCACCGCACTCGCCGCGCGAGGTGAAGTGGAAGGAGCTCTGAACGCGTCACGCGACGAGAGGTCTCAAGTCTCCTTTCGAAGTCACACCCCACTGCGCGTGAGAGCAAACAGATGCGACCTCACACGCCTCGCGACAGCCTTTCATATTGAATCCACACCACTGCAGCGCGTTTACATGCCAAGCCTTTCTGTACTGTCGTTGTCTTTGTTGACAAACTGCACCGCCAGGCCCGTGCATCCTGATATCATCAGTTGCGCGGCTGAGTGGTGGTGCTTGCATAATCATTCTTCTCTCGTGTGTGCGTGTGGTTCGCACGCACATGCGCGCATCCCTATCTACAAAATAAATAGCCCATCTACGCAGCATCCTGCGGGTGGGGTATTGGGGGGTCGATGCAGATTGCTCGATCACTCTGTGTACCGACGAAGTTCCACGCTCTTCACTGGTGGTTCCTCTCTTGCCCTTTCTTTGGCTGTTGAAGAAGTTGACAAGCAAGTCAGTTAAGATCATCACCGATGGGGGGCCAGATAAGAGAAGACGCGAACCTGCAGCAGCCTTGCGCTTCTTCTCGAGAGCCCACGTGACAACGAGGAGGCCGGCCATGATGAGGATTCCGCCCATGGCCACTCGCACGGTGAGCTGCTCGTCCAAGAGTTGCCACGCCAACAGCGCGATGAGAAGAGCCTGCAGACAGTAGTACATTGATGCGTTGGAAGCGCTTGAGTTCTTGATGGCCCACGTATTCAGAACATACGCTGTACATTGTATCGCATAAGAGCTTTTCCTGATCACAACTTGAAAGGGTAGCTCGTACTCAAGACGCCGGCAACAAGCGCGCTAAAGACTGTGGAGAGGTAGGCGCTTATGGACGCCCGTCCTAGAGCATCAATAGAATCGTTCCACCAACCGATGAAGGTAAATGGCACGATGATCACGAGTCCCACGGCGAAAGCGAATGCATTGAGCACCACGGGTGGGACTCTGCCCGTCAGCGGCTTCTGGAACACGATGAACAGGGAGAACACGAGTGTACTCAGGAGCGCCAACACATTGCCCAGCAGAATGTTATCCGAGCTCACAAGGTCGAAGTTTTCAACCTGCAGAGTGCAAATGAGTTAAGACTTAGCCGACACGGAGTGCCAGGAGCAATAGCACGGCACCTGAAGGATGACGAGCGCGCCGGCCACTGTCATGGAGACGCCAGCAACCTGCCCGAGTGAAAGCTTCTCCAGGCAGAGCAGCGCCGAGATGGCCGTCGAGAAGACCGCGATGGCAGGTGAGATTATGCCGATATTGGTTGCCGTTGTGAGGGACAGTGCGGCGACAAAGAGCCACTGATTGAGCACCATGCTGAGAAAGCCCAGACCGAATAGCCACAGCCACTCTGTCACTGGACGGGCACTGCGTGCGAGGATGAAGTGGATCAGGTCATCAATCCTCCTTCAATGCAATGGCCATTGTTGGAGACGGCGGTGCTGCGCGCCACCACCGCGTGGTGTTCCACCGAGCTGAAGTGGTGAAAGAGAAGCGGGAGAGGAAGAAAGCGAGAGTGAAAGAGAGGCAGGTGGGTCCCACACACCTGAACAGGGCCTCGCGCTCGCGAATGTAGGCGACAATGAAGAACGCAGGCGTGGCGAAGAGGAGCCGTAGGGAGCACCAGACCAGCACAGGCAGTTCAGCTAGCGCCACCTTGGCGTAGATCGCATTGATCGCCCACACGCTCTAGGAAGGTTACCACCACAGGGATGAAAAAAGGATCATGTTGTTATTTCCAATTATTTATTTTATCCAAATATAGATAAATTAAATAAAAATTTAACAAATTTTATTTTTTAAGATAATACTGTAAGTGTGAAGCATAGGAGCATGGTAAATAATATTTTTGTTAAAAACTGAATAGGCACGTTCTCCAGTACATGGACAAAGATGAGGATGAGGCTGACATGTAGGGCTGAAGCTGGTGTACTGCCCTGCTGTGACACAGGAGGCTGAGCTGCAGCACTGTTTCTATGGAGGAGCAGTGCTGTCCCCTCCTCTACACTCTCCTCCTCCTGCAACACTTGACTGGCCATCTAGTGCATGAACAGCGGTCACAGTTTGTCTCTTTCTGAAACAAATTTGAAATTTTCCAATTTGTTTCGTTAAGGTATTTACGGGAATCCCGCACTTTGAACCAATAAGAATAAGGTGTACATTCTTGCTCTCGACCTGTGCTGTACAAGCCCAGTCATCCTCAAGTGAACAAGGATGACATCATCCAAAGTTGGGCAGAGCACACCTCGATTGAGTACTAACCTGTTGCTCAAGCGAAAGTCATCTTGACCAGTTGCTGATGCACACCTGCAGTACGGAAATGCAAGCCAACGGAACAACGAAGAGCACGTCATCGGAGGGACGTGGCACTTCTTTTGTTCACGTTCGCACATGAGGCACCGTTTGCCACAACTGACATGCGCTTACGCAACAACAGCACCGCGCCTGCAAAAAAAGATTTCCGGGTGAAATTTGCGAAATCGTAGTTCCTATTTCCGAAAATATCTCAAATTCTTTCGAAGCTTTTCGGGCTATGTGCAAATTCTTCCAATCTTCAATTTTGGGGTAATCTCAATTGGTGTGCCTGCTGCACATCATAGAGCACACATCAAAAAAAAAAGGGGAGGGAAGATTATCATGCAATGTCCTGTGTGCCAAATCTTTCTGCCGAGCGAGGATCCTCGTGCCATCAATGCACACATTGTATCCTTGCTCCTCCCCTATTTTGATTTTTTTAAATAAATAATTATTTATTTAAAAAATCAATCAATTTACCCCATAAGTTATATTTTTAAATATTTATTTATGATTTATGATTTATTGCTAATGTATTATTTTTGTGTGCAGGACGAGTGCTTGACGACACAGTTCCTGACAGAGCAGCAAGTGCTCTTGGCTCCGCCGACGCCTCCTGCACAGCCACGAGCGAGCGCTACCAATGACGGTGACGACGGCGAGCTTCCTGCCTTCATGCCCGACTTTGAGGCAGCCCTCCAGGCGTATGCGATGTACGTGCTCGCCCTCCGATGCTGATCAGTGCTGACTCACTTCAGAGTTGAGGGAAGGAAGAAGGTGGTGTGCATGAAGACAGTGAGTGAGGCGGAGAGGAAGAACACTGCACATCGGTGTGGCATGTTGGATGAATGTTGCTCATGATCATGAGTGTGGATGCGCAGGGAGGAGACGGTGAGCTCGTTCAGCGTGAGATGCCCTTATCCTGGCTGCACAACCTCGATGGAAGCCCATCAGCTGCCCTCACATGCCCGTACACACCATGTTGCCTGTGCGCAGACGCTGAGTTGTCCCATTTGCCGACATGAAACGGTAAGTTGGCCATTAACAGTTACCTTCTACGTAACTCAGCTGATTCCCTCCTGTCCTCACATAGGGCGTGGAATACACACCAACTGAGGATACCAACCTTCTACGACATCTGAACAACGTCCACGGCGAACTGTATGCATTCCAAGTTTACGTGTGTAGTGTAGTGGAACAGATGGTCTAACGTGCATTCATTTCTTTCATTAGGGAGCATATGCATCAGGCGCTTCTGCTGTCGCGCAACATGTTTCTGAGCCGCTTTGAACAGACTGTCGAGCTTCCTAAAGAAGTGGGCAAGGACTGTCAGCGTACGTGATTGTGTACTGATGAAACTGTCCGGAATCGCTCACTATTCACTCCCCAACTAGTCGAGACGCTAGGTAGAACAATACCAGATCAAGAGTGTCAGATATGTCTTGTAGATTTCACGAAGGGCGATCGGGTGGCCTGGTGCCTTAACCTGCTCCTTCCTTTCTCGCTAGCTCCGATATACTCACTGCTTTCGTTTTCAGGATGGATTGCTTCTGTGTGTTTCACGTAACATGCATCGAGGAGTGGTGGACCAAATCCTCAGATCGAGTCTGTCCCGTGCACAAGAAAGATTAACCGACCGACCGTCACGCCACGGGAAGGTCAGAAGATCTTTTGAACTTCATCACGCTCTTGGCGTGAATGTACATACACTCCGGTTCTTCCTATCCCGTTGTGCTTGCAAACCAATAAGATGCGTTTGTGCAACACTGATGTTCTCTTTATGAGCAAGAAAAACTATCTACAATGAAAATGGTATCATGGAGAGTGCTAGACTGTTGTCGTTATCGAAGGACTTCGCTCGCTTGATTGACTTTCGATTCTTCTTGTTGCCTGCTTCCGCCACCGGAGCGATACTTCGCAACCTTGTCGATGGTATATCTTCCGAAGACCTGTGGAGGAATGCGACGGAGGAGTTCGATGTATCCTTGATGCTTTCCATGGATCCGCTCAGAGAGCAAGAGGATTCGAAGAAGGGCGAAACAATGTGGTTGCACTTGTTCTCGGTCGGCGATGCCTTCGAGCGCATGGCTAAACGTGTGAGCACGCTGCTCGCGTTATGGATGAGCTGCATTGCCGATCGCGGAGATACGGGACTCGATGCGGATGGGCTTGATGTGGAAGAGGACGAAGATGCTGAAGAATCCGCTGTACTGCATGAAGTGGACTTTGAGCACGAACCGGTCGCCATCGCGCCGGAATTTCTAGAGCGACGAAGCGCCGATGAGGGGACCACATCGAATGACATACTGCGGACGCCAAATCGTCGGCCAGCCAGAAGATGCGTAGCAGAAGCTAAGGATGCTACGCGCTCTGTGTATTCTGGTGCCATATCGGCCAGCGACAGAGCAGGCAGCGAACTGTGGGGAAGATGCAGTGAGCTTTCAACTCAGTTCTTCGTATATGTGTGGAAGTCGCAAGCGTACTGTGAACGAGGCTTGGTGGTGGTGTTACTTTGGATGGCTGACTCGAAGGCTTCCATCCAGGTTTCGCGATCTTCGAGATCCTTGCTGATCAGTATGTACTCTACACTGTCGCCATTGGAGATCTGCAGAGCGTTGCAAACGATTCCGCTCTCTGGCAGCATCTCTACCTTGGCTGAGTTCATCGGGAGTGACTCAAGGAACTGGTAACGGCCAGCGCCCTTTACGAAGATGCTTCCGCGCTTCGGCCGGGTCACAAGGAGAACATCGCTGAAGAGGAAGAGGTATCTACGCTTCGACTTCATCGTCTCGGTATTGAAGATCTTAAGGTAGCCCTCCTTGATGAACTTGCGACCTGGCTTGATGAATGACTGCATTGTGTCCAGGATAGTCAGCTCACCCTGGCCCAACGCGTCTGGGATCCCAGCAATTACGTACGTCATCATAGCCAGTGATCAGGTAACTCAAGTTGAGGATGACCGTGATATCGTCGAACTTACTCTTCTCGTTATTGATGTAGTTGGCGACTTCCTCCATCCTCGGGAGCACGATGTTCAGCTTGGCGTAGTCCGGGTGGGAGGTGGGGGTATGATTGACCAAGTCCTTCAGGAGGAGCAGGTAGCGCGGGATACGTTGGATCGGAGTAACCATGAGCGAGTTGATGCGTAGTACACAGCCCTGCGACTCAGCCTCTCTGACGATGGTCTTGAATATGCGGGTTTCCTGGATCCTGTTGAGTGCCTCGCAGCTTTCCTGGTACTTATTCACGAAGGCTGAGTAGAACTTGAAGGAGTCAATCTGTTATGCTAGATTTTAGTTCCTATTCAACTAACTTGACCTTTCTGCAAGTCAGCAGAGATGTACCACGTTGAGGAACGCATCGCCCAGGTGCAGCTCTTGATCGTTAGCGCTATCGATATAGGGCTGGAGGCACTCGAGCTGGCGCAGGAACTCCGAGTTGAGGTCGTGGATGCAGACCAGGTGCGTGAAGACCTCCTTTAGGTCGTCCATCGTGGGCAGGTCGCCCTGGCGCAGGTGGCCACCAGCACGCATGCGCTGGACGAGGTCACTCTCGGCAGGGCTTCTGACGGCGAGCTCCATCGGGCGGTAGATGGTCTCGACAAGATCCCGAAGATGCCGGACGTATGCCACTTCGGTCGAAAGGACCTCCTTCACAATATATCGACGCTTGCGGTACATGCGACGTTCACGGAGCTCCGGATCCAAGGCCGAAGAGTCCTCCTCGCTCTCCGAAGCCGACTCAGAGGCGGTGGTCTCCGAGGAGTAGAAGTTCTCCGGGTCGCTCTCTTCGGTTGACGTGTAACAACTGGAATTGGTGGGACTGCTGCTGGCCAGGCTGATGTCATCGTTGGAACCGTGCATGCCGGTGGGTGTGGTCGGATAGGAGCCGGAGGATGACCCTGACTCATCAACATTGTCTGAGGACTTGTGCCGCCTTCGACGAAGCGGGACCGGCGGACGCAGGCGCGAAGGAGATCGGAGGATTGCGATGGCTCGGGCCGCCAGACCTTCCTCGGTGGTGGAACTTGATGAACTGGTCGTGGTAGAGGCTGCGTGCTTGTGGTTGTGGTTGTTGTTGTTGCTCTTCGTATGGTGGTTGTGGGTATGGTTCTGATGGCTTTGCTCCAGGCACAGAGCCGGTTCATACGTGGCTTTGACGATAGCATGACCTCCGGACCAGTGCTGGGAGCTCGGTTCGGACCTGACCTTGATCGCGGGTATTCCTTCAATGGTGTTGCGCCGGTTGAGGGTGTGCATCCCGGTGAAGACCGACTGGTTCGATGGTATATGCGTGTGTCTGTAAGTGTATGTATCTGATGTGTGCTTGCCGTGGGTGAAGTGAAATAATGACCCAGAAGCGGTGTAGGACGTTGTTGTCGTTTCCCTGTTGCCTCCCTGCAGCCCCGACTAAAAAGGACTAAGTTGATGCGAAACATCACCGACGTACGACCAAAGACCGAGCATGAAGAAGTTGGTTGAGGGAAAGGAGCCCTGTGGTTGCAGAGAACCAATGTCATATATGATGATGGACGCAGAATAACGAGATCACGTGACCTCTCGATATGGAGAAGGCTCAGATTGACCGGTCTGGCTGGCTCCCATTCACGTTTACGCGATCTGCATAACGTGTGTATGATGCTGCCGCAGTCGTGGAGTCATCGAAATGGAGAATGGGGTTTTCCTCTAGGCCTGCCACCGGGGAACCTGTAATGGGGCGTGAGGTAGAGCCGTACTCACTTAAATGGAAATATCTCAGGGAGACGTTGCAGGGGAAAGCCTGCAAGACTACTCCAATCTGCACGTGACTCTCAGCGAAGGAAAGCTATGGGATTTGACTTTTCCTCAAGGTCTCGCGAAGACTCCCTCTCATCTCGGTCCAACTTTGCAACACCAGCTGGAGTGGGAAGTCAAACTCTGTGTGGGGCACGGTTGGCAAGTGGAGTTGACTCACGCACAGCCAGGTGATTCGCTTAGCTAAGCTTAGCTAGCGGTTCTGTTGCGTTCGCGATCTCGACTCTCGGTCAACACGTCCAACCCAGCTGGAAAAAAAATGCAACCTGCTCACGGTCAGAGATTGCCAGCCGAGAACGCTTTTGGCAGAACGGCCGGTTGCACAACAACAAGCACTATGACGATGAAGAGCACTCTCGGCATCAACGTGCAAAGTTTTGCCGGAGCTGGAGCTTACGACGGCCAGCAACTGTTGTAGGGCTTGTGGGTATACCTTAGGCCTAAGTATGGTGAGCACGGTCACCATGACGATGAGAGTAGAGCAGAAAAGGATCAAGACGTTGTTCCTAGGAAAGTAATGTGACGTAACTCGTTTGGGCCACAAAAGGAAGATGCCTTGCATACTTGTATTTTGAAATCGTTTCGTATCTTGCGAAATACAAATTGCTCACGCTGTAGATTGGTGACCGTTTTGCGACGCAGCTGCTCACAGGATGAAGGGGACCAAGCGTCCGGGAGTCTCGCGTTTGTAGCGCTCGTACTCTTCTCCCAACTCGTGCACAAGCATCTTCTCTTCCCAGTGGATGCGGTAGAGGTAGATCGCCAAGAACGACGCGAAGCACACGAATGGGATGAGCGGTCGGCCGACGGAGGCGAGAACGGTGAAGGGCAGCAAGGCCATTGCGTTGCCAGTATAGCCCGGGTGTCTGATCCATGCGTACGGCCCTCCACGCTCGACACTGTGCTTGTCCGTGGTGCGCAGGGTGCTGGTGAACCGCTCGCCGAGCGTCTTCATCGCCCAGAACCGCAGCGCAGTACCGGCCAGTGTGACGCCGATCAAGGCAAGCTTGAATGCCGTCGCGAAGCCTTCAACAGCCTCGTCACTGCCGCCGCCCGGGAGCACTGCGAAGAGCCAGGAGATAGGCGGTACTCGTGCAACGAGTGGCAGCATGAAGGAGATCAACCACCAGAGCCGAACCAGACGGCTGCTGTAGGCATCGAAGGCAGAACCCTGGAAATATCGGAGACAAAACTTATCAACACACCAAGCTCAAGCAACAAGAAGATGGAAACAACTTAAGTCCGAGCTGGTCACTGAACCCCCTCTCTCTCTCCGGACACTCACAGGGGAAGGGTGGCAGAGAGGTTGAGCACGTACAGGAACGCCTCGTGCTGAGGGCTTACGACCGTAGCGCTCCGTCGCAACAATATACGCCACGGCCAAGCCCAAGCTCGTCCACGCCGACCAGTCCATTGCTCTTTACAAGTAAAAGAAATAAATGTACTTGCTTGCCGCTTGGTTGATGATAAAAGAACAATCAAACTTGACCAGGAAGGAACAACGAAGGGCAAAACGACGGGTAGCCTTTGTCAAAACGTGTTCACTTATAATAAAGGATAAAAATACGCTCTCCCAGTAAAAATAGAGACTGTAGCATAACAACTGAGAAAAAATTGTCCAATCCGGGATGCCGGACTTGGCGTACACCGAATTCTTTGCGTTCTAAAGCAAAACAATTCAAGATTCGTATTCGTTTCCCAAAAATTTCGAATGATGACGTCAGCAACTTGATCGCTGGTGTGCGAAATCGGCGCGTGAGCGGATTGCAGGACATCATCAACACGCCGTTCGCTCCTCCGAGGCACCCCTGAGGGCTGCTGTGTAAGGAGAAGGAGCAGCTGCCCAACATCGGCGTCCAGAGATTGAAACAAAAGGCAGAGGGCATTCGCATCTTCCTCTTCTTCTCCTAAATTTCCATTACACAATCATTTCCTCTGTTCTCCCTCCAATTACGTCCATATCTCCTGCCACTCTCTCTGCAGCAAAGCTCTCCAGACCATCCATTTGGCTCTACTCGATTGCTCTCAATTCTTTGTGCGGTCTATCTAAATCCCCCCAATCAACGTCAATAAAAAATCAAGTAGCGCGAACCCCAGTATATGTCATCTCTGCAATCGGACCATACAAGGAGGAGAAAGAGTCCCGAACCAGCTGCGTCTTCCTCTTCTTCTTCAGGAGCCTCTACGTCCTCTACTCCCTCTTCATCTTCGAAACGGACCCGCCTGGCTGGCGATTCGTCGATTGCCGCAGCAGAGACCATCACTGCATCCTCGAAGAGGAAATTCGACGAGGCAGAGGCCAGCACGACCTTCACTGCTACGTCATCCTCATCCTCAGCAGCGAGTGCATCACCAGCGAAGAAGGCCAAGATGGCCACTACACCCACGAAGCTCAATGGATCCAATGGTGGCCTCAGGAGCAGCGCTGGGGCCAAGCCGGTCAAGAAGCTCGTCATCCGCGGCCTCACCAGTACACTTCCCTTCCCCATCCCTTCTTGCAGGGATTTCCACAGATTCAGCTTTATAAATAATTAATATTTATTTCTTATATTTTAAATTATTATTATAAAAATATAATATATAAATACCTGCTTTTATTATATATTTAGCGTTTGTTGCTTACAAAACTGTCGCAGCTTCCAAGGGACTGCCAGCGGACTTTGAGGAGAAGACGTGGGAGAAGCTACGGGCCGCCATCGTGGCCGTGCAGCATAAGCAGCCGGTGGAGTACGGCGAGGAGGAGCTCTACAAGGTACAGCTCACTACATTGCGTCGGTCTCGTAGGTCGCAGCTGACACTCAGCATGCATGATGATCTGTGCGGTCTAGGCTACAGAAAACCTGTGTTCGCAGAAGTTGGGGGCAGGTCTCTACGATAAGATCAGGCGCGAGTGTGAACGGCATATTCTCGATCGGCGAAACGAGCTGCGGCAGATCGCTCGCACCCAGGACCCAACAGTCTTCCTGCTCTCTGTAAATAGCTTCTGGAATGACTACTGCCAGTGTATGGTACGTTGAACAGCGATCTGGACTTCACATTGCAGGTGATTCTCATTCTTTCCTTGTTCTAGTTTTATATCCGCAGCATATTCCTGTACTTGGACCGAACATACGTGATCCAGACGGCAGGAGTAAGCTCCTTGTGGGATTTGGGCCTGCACTTGTGGCGGGACAACATCATCGCCGAACAAGAAGTGGAAAAGAAACTCGTCATCGGTTTATTGACCCTGATTGAACGCGAAAGAGACGGCGAAATGGTGGAGCGTGATCTTATCAAGAACCTTCTACGGATGTTGGCCTCCGTTGGCGTGTATGCTGACAAATTCGAGAAGAACTTCGTTGTGGCAACTGGCAAGTATTACTCGCAGGAGGTATCTAATGTCCTTCCGCTCCAAGTTGTTGATGAACTGAATCAAACTGACACGGAAAACATTGCAGTCCTCGCGTTTACTCGGGTATATGGAGGTTGCCGATTACCTGGCACATGTCGATGAGCGGCTACTACAGGAGGAGCAGAGGGTAACACACTACCTCGAACCTTCAACACGGCGTCCACTTTTCAACTCTGTGGAGAATGCCCTCATCGCTGCGCATGCCGAGAGCATTCTTCAGAAGGGATTCGATCGCTTAGTCGAACAAGGCCGTGTACCGGTAAGAGGACCACATGATTTGCTATCGTTAGGATGCCAGCACTGATTCCGCTCATTGCATGCAGGATCTGGCTCGTCTTTACTCACTCTATGCACGAGTGCAAAGCCTTCCGTTGGTGCGAAGCGCTTTCAACGCTCATATCAAGGCTGCTGGTGCGGAAATAGTGAATGATACTGAGAGGGACAAGACCATGGTCGAGACGCTGCTTGCGCTCAAGGTACTCTCTTAATCAGTTCGTGCGATCACGGATCGCGCCTCATCTACGTAATGCACAGGCCAAATTGGACACCATCCTGCGAGAAGCGTTCCACTCAACTGAGATATTCGCTCACGCCACGAAGGAAGCGTTCGAACACTTCATTAACACTCGAGAAAATAGGCCCGCCGAACTTATTGCTAAATTTGTTGACGCAAAGCTCAAGGTTCTCATGCCTTATTTGAAGCTAAGATACTCGGTTTACTTACTAACTTTCGTGATCAGGCGGGCAACAAGGCGGCGACAGAGGAGGAACTTGAGAATCTGCTTGATCGGATAATGGTGCTTTTCCGATACATAAACGGCAAGGATGTATTCGAAGCCTTCTACAAGAAGGACCTTGCCAAACGACTTCTATTGGGAAAGAGCGCCTCGATCGATGCTGAGAAGTCCATGATATCCAAACTTAAGACAGAGTGCGGAAGCGGATTCACATCTAAGCTTGAGGGAATGTTTAAGGACATGGAACTCTCTAAGGACATTATGGTGTCCTTCCGCCAGTCGCGCCAAGCTCAGGAGGTGAGCATTTCTTGTTTGCCACCTATAATGTGCAAGTACTAAGCTCGTTCATCGCAGCTCAAGGACTTGGAAGTGAATGTGAGCGTGCTCACTACGGGCTACTGGCCTGCTTACACTCCACTTGACATCAAGCTTCCTACACAGCTGGCCCATTGCCAGGATGTGTTCCGTGATTTCTACTTGAGCAAATATCAGGGTCGGCGCTTGTTCTGGCAGCACACGTTGGGCCACACTGTACTGAAGGCGCACTTCCCTAAGGTACTCCCGCGTACCCGAGTCCTTTGAGAGCATCAGCTAACAGTGCAGCAGGGACGCAAGGAACTGGCAGTGTCGCTTGTCCAGACTGTGGTGCTTATGCTGTTCAATGACACTGAGTCGCTCTCTTACAAAGATATTGCCGATGCGACGGGCATTGAGCAGAAAGAGGTAAATTCATTTATCTCACATGAAAATCGCACCTGCAATCACCCTCATCATTGAATCCATCTGCAGCTCAAGCGCACTCTGCTTTCCCTTGCGTGCGGTAAAGTGCGTCCTTTGGCAAAGGAACCTAAAGGAAAGGAAATTGGTACAGAGGATGTGTTCCACTTCAGTGTCGACTTCCGCCACAAACTGTACCGCATCAAGGTCAATTCTATCCAAATGAAGGAGACGGTACGTTG
>CDEZ01021435.1:0-10142 GCA_000826365.1 Acanthamoeba royreba | reverse complement strand
CCATCAAGAACTGGAACTGGCGCAAACGTGGCGGTCTCAAGACATTAGCCAACAGTGATAAACAGCAGTACTATTCCTGCAGCAATGCCAAAAAGACCAAGGCAAGGGAGAAGGCTCGTGCTGGTGCTGTAGCAGCTGCTATTCACAAGCAGCTTTTGCTTGAAGGTGGCAATAAAGCTGTGGCGGTGGTGCGCGATTCAGCTGGCGCACCGCAACACATTTCACTAAGTCCGTAATGTTGAAAAGTGACCCGAAAACTCGCACCTGTCAGGTGCGAGCGCAGGTGCGCAAAGTGCGACATTCAGAGCAAGCCTGTTGTTTTGAAGTTTCGAAATCGTTTCGCTTCAACCAAATTCCAAACATTCTTTAAAGTTTTCGGGCGAGCTGATCTGTTTGCAATTTGACAATTTCTTGAACTCTTCAATTTTGAGATTATCTCATTTTCTTTTTTGGTGCCTGCTGCTACAACAAGGGGGGATAAGGCACAGCAAAAAGGGAATATTCTGATCATGCAATGCCCAGTGTGCCAAATCTTTCTGCCAAGCGAGGATCGTGCCATCAATGCACACATTGTATACCTTCTTCCCTATTATGATTATTGTTTAAAATGAAATCAATTTTAAAATCCATGGAAGCTATTTTATTTTGAATTATTATTATTATATTTGTGATTGATTTATTTATATTGTGCAGGACGAGTGCTTGACGGCCCAGTTCCTGTCTGAGCAGCAAGTGATCGAGGCTCCGGCGCTGCCAATGCCTGGGCAACCACACGCGAGCGCTGCCGATGACGACGGTGAGCTTCCTGGCTTCATGCCTGACTTTGAGGCGGAGATGGCTGCCCTCCAGGAGTATGCGATGTACGTGTACTCGTCCTCGAATGCTGATCAGTACTGACTCAGCAGAGAGTTGAGAGAAAGAAGAAGAAGAAGATGAAGTGGCATGCATGAAGTCAGTGAAAGTGAGGCAGAGAGAAGAAGCACACTACACATATCGATCAGGAATGTTGCTCATGATCATGATTGTGAATGTGCAGGGAGGAGACGGTTAGCTCGTTCAGGGTGAGGTGCCCATATCCTGGCTGCACAACCTCGGTGGAAGCCCATCAGCTGCTTTCACATGCCCGTGCACACCATACTGCTTGTGCGCAGACGCTGAGTTGTCCCATATGCCGACATGAAACAGTAAGTTGGATATCGTAGTTACCTTCGACACAACTCGGCTGATTCCTTCTTGTCCTCACATAGGGCGTGGAGTACACACCAACTGAAAATACCAACCTTCTACGACATCTGAACAACGTCCATGGTGAACTGTATGCATTCCAAGGTTATCTAGGTGGTGGGAACAGATGTTCTCACAGTGCATCCATTAGGGAGCAGATGCATCAGGCGCTCATGCTGTCGCGCAGCCTGTTTCTGGGCCGTTTTGAACAGACGGTAGAGCTTCCTAAAGAAGTGGGCAAGGACTGCCAGCGTACGTGGTTGTGTTCTGATGAAACTGTCCGGAATCGCTCACTGTTCACTCTCCAAACTAGTCGAGACTCTAGGTGGGACAATACCAGATCAAGAGTGTCAGATATGTCTTGTGGACTTCGTAAAGGGCGATCGGGTGGCTTGGTGCCTTGACCTGCTCCTTCCTTTCGCACAAGCTCCGATTTGCTGACAGCTTTCGTCTTCAGGATGGATTGCTTCTGTGTGTTTCACAAAACATGCATCGAGGAGTGGTGGACTAAAAGCTCAGATCGAGTATGTCCCGTGCATAAGAAAGATTAGCTACGGCCGTGGGAAAGAAGACATTTGAACTTCATCAAGTTGACGAGCTCTTGATGTGAATGTACATACACTCCGGTTCTTCCTATCCCGTTGTGCTTGCAAACCAATAAGACGAGTTTGTACAACACTGATGTTCTCTTCATGAGCAAGAAAATCTATCTACAATGCAAATGGCATCATGGAATGTGCTAGGCTGTTGTCGTTATCGAAGGACTTCGCTCGCTTGATTGACTTTCGGCTCTTCTTGTTGCTTGTTTCAGTCACCGGAGCGATACTTCGCAACCGTACTGCTGGTATATCTTCTGAAGACCTGTGGAGGGAGAATCCGACGGAGGAGCTCGAGCTTTCCTTGATGCTCTCCATGGATCCGCTCAGAGAGCAAGAGGAGTCGAAGAAAGGCGAGACGATGTGGTTGCACTTGGTCTCGGTCGGCGATGTTGCCTTCGAGCGCATGGCGAATCGCGTAAGCGCGCTGCTCGCGTTATGGATGAGATGCATCGCCGATCGCGGAGATACGGGACTTCCCAATGCGGATGAGCTAGAAGTGGGAGGCGATGAAGATGCCGACGAGTCCGATGTACAGCATGAAGTGGACTTGCCAGAGGGCGAACTAATTGCCATCGCGCCTGACTTTCTCGAGCGACGAAGCGTCGACGAGGGGACCATATCGAATGACATACTGCGGGCGCCAAATCGTCGGCCAGCTAGCAGAGGTGAAGCGGCGGAAGCCAAGGATGCTACGCGCTCTGTGTACTCGGGCGGCATGTCGGCCAACGATAGAGCAGGCAACGAACTGTGTGAGGAGAAAGATTCAGTGAGCTTTTCAACTCAGTTCCTCGTGCATGTGCAAGTCGCGGACGTACTGTGAACGAGGCTTGGTGGCGGTGTTACTGTGGATGGCTGACTCGAAGGCCTCCATCCAGGTATCACGATCTTCAAGATCCTTGCTGATCAAAATGTACTCTACACTGTCGCCATTGGAGATCTGCAGAGCGTTGCAAACTATTCCGCTCTCTGGCAGCACCTCCGCCTTGGCTGAGATCATCGGGAGTGACTCAAGGAACTGGTAACGGCCTCCGCCCTTTACGAAGAAGCTTCCGCGCTTCGGCCGTGTCACAAGGAGGATATCGCTGAAAAGGAAGAAGTATCGACGTTTCGACTTCATCGTCTCAGTGTTGAAGATCTTAAGGTAGCCCTCCTTGATGAACTTGCGGCCTGGTTTGATGAATGACTGCATCGTGTTCAGGAGAGTCAGTTCGGTCATGCACCCAACGCGGCTGGGAACCCAGTAGTTACGTACGTCGTCATAGCCGGTGATCAGGTAACTCAAGTTGAGGATGACCGTAATGTCGTCGAACTTACTCTTCTCATTGTTGATGTAGTTGGCGACTTCCTCCATCCTCGGGAGCACGATATTCAGCTTGGCGTAGTCCGGGTGCGCGGTGGGGGTATGGCTCACCAGGTCCTTCAGGAGGAGCAGGTAGCGCGGGATGCGCTGGATCGGAGTGACCATGAGCGAGTTGATGCGCAGTACGCGGCCCTGCGACTCAGCCTCCATGATGATGGTCTTGAAGACGAGGGTTTCCTGTATCCTGTTGAGCGCCTCGCAGCTTTCCTGGTACTTATTCACGAAGGCTGAGTAGAACTTGAAGGAGTCAATCTATCACATGATAGATTTTAGTTCCTATTCAACTAACTTGACCGTATGTCAGCAGAAACGTACCACGTTGAGGAACGCATCGCCCAAGTGCAGCTCTTGGTCGTTAGCGTTATCTATATAGGGCTGCAGGCACTCGAGCTGGTGCAGGAACTCCGAGTTGAGGTCGTGAATGCAGATCAGATGCGTGAAAACCTCCTTGAGATCGTCCGTCGTGGGCAGGTCACCCTGGCGCAGGTGGCCGCCTGCACGCATGCGCTGGACGAGCTCGCTCTCTGCAGGGCTTCTGACGGCGAGCTCCATAGGGCGATAGATGGTCTCGACAAGATCCCGAAGATGCCCTACGTATGCCACTTCGGTCGAAAGGATCTCCTTTACAATGTATCGACGCCTGCGGTACATGCGACGTTCACGGAGCTCCGGATCCAAGGCCGAAGAGTCCTCCTCGCTCTCCGAAGCCGACTCGGAGGCGGTGGTCTCGGAGGAGTAGTAGTTCTCCTGGTCGCTCTCTTCGGTGGATGTGTAACAGCTATTCGTGGGACTGCTGGCCAGGCTCAAGTCATCGTTGGAATTGTGCATGCCGGGTGTGCTCGGATAGGAGCCGGAGGATGACGATCCCGACTCTTCGACATTGTCTGAGGACCTGTGCCGCCTTCGACGAAGCGGGATTGGAGGGCGCAGGCGCGAAGGAGACCGGAGGATTGCGATGGCTCGGGCCGCTAGACCTTCCTCGGTGGTGGAACTTGATGAGCTGGTTGTGGTAGAGGCTGCGTGCTTGTGCTTCGCATGGTGGTCTTGGGACTGGCTCTGTTCCAGGCACAGAGACGGGTCATACTTGGCCACGACAGCATGGCCACCGGACCAATGCTGGGCGGTTGGTTCCGGCTTGACCTTGATCGTGGGAATTCCTTCGATGGTGTTGCGCCGGCTCAGGTGCATCCCGGTGATGTTATCGTGTATGTGGTCAGTAGGTGTGTGATGTGTGCTTGCCGTAGGTGAGGTTGAGGAATGACCCAGCAGCCGCAAGGGAAAGCCTTTGTTGTCGTTCCCCTGTTGCCTCTTCAAACGCCGCGGTGAGTAATAAGGACAAAGTTGATGCGAAACACACAACCGACGGACGACCTAAGACTGACCCTGCAGGGAAGGGGAGTCCCGTGCTGCAGAGAACAAGCTGCATATATAAAGAATGGGGAGATCACGTGCTACCTCGATTTGGAGAAGGCTCAGATTGACCGGTCTAGAGGAGTCCTCTTTCACGGGCACCGTGATCTGCTGTGCGTCCGTGAAGGGAACTGAAATGGAGAAAGGAGATTTCCTGAGGAACACTTGTGGTGAAACCAATGAACCTTAATGGTACAGAGGAGAGGGTCTTACTTAAGAAGGAAATGTCTCAGGGTGATGTTGGCATGGTGACCTCCCGTCTGAATAGCAAAAAGCGGCGCAAGACGACTCAATCTGCACGTGGGGTGCAGCTATGGGATAGTATAGGATTTGACTTTTCATGTACCATTCAAGAGTAGTCGCTTTCATCTTGGTCCAACTTTGCGACCGCCAGCTGGAACGCTTCGGTGTCGAAGGTCAACATTGGCGTTTGAACACGTAATCAGGTGTGTGAACCTGGTGCTTCACCGAGTGGATGGTCTCGCTGTTTCGCGCCCCAATGTCCACTCCAGCTGGCAGACTTGCTCATGAGCAAGGGTGAAAGAAGCGCCTTGGACCGAACGTTGAGTGGTCGGTTGCACAACAACCGCCCCCGGCTGAGAAAAGGGCCCTTGAACCTGGGAAGCACCTATGACGAGGAAAGAGCCCACAGCGTCAGCATGACCTAATGTTCTCGGAGGTGGTCGGGTTGCAGGGCTTGTGGGTATACCCCCAAGCCCAAGAATGGTAGTAAGCATGGTCGCCATGATGATGGGTATTTAGGACAGATGTTCAAGAAAAGGAGTTGTCACATGACCCTCGAAAGGAAAGCCACGAGCCATGATTCTTGTTCAGCTGCTGGAACCTTTCTTTGCCGATGCAGCTCTCTACCCTTCGACCAGGTACGTGTGACCGTTACGCGGTTCAGAGGATGAAGGGGATCAAGCGTCCGGGAGTCTCGCGCCTGTAGCGTTCGTACTCGTCGCCCAACTCGTGCACAAGCATCTTCTCCTCCCAGTGGATGCGGTAGAGGTAGATCGCCAAGAACGACACGAAGCACACGAACGGGACGAGCGGTCGGCCGACGGAAGCGAGAACGGTGAAGGGCAGCAAGGCCAGGGCGTTGCCCGCGTAGCCCGGGTGTCTGATCCATGCGTACGGTCCGCCACGCTCGACACTGTGCTTGTTCGTAGTGCGCAGGGTGCTGGTGAATCGCTCACCGAGCGTCTTCATCGCCCAGAACCGCAGCGCAGTACCGGCCAGCGTGACGCCGATCAGCGCAAGCTTGAATGCCGTCGCGTAGCCTTCAACAGCTGCCACGTCACTGCCACCGCCGCCCGGGAGTGTAGCCAAGAGCCAGGAGATAGGTGGCACTCTTGCAAGGAGTGGCAGTAGGAAGGAGAGCAACCACCAGAGTCGAACTAGACGGGTGCTGTACGCTTCGAACGCCGAACCCTGCGCGCGTACGTTGCCGTCATATCGGAGACAAAAATTCAGCATACTGTCATCAACTTCAGTACTTAAGTAGTTGTTATGGGACTCTCGTAGTCCCTCCTCTTCTCACACACATACGGAGGACACTCACAGAGGTGAAAAGGGGCAGCGTGCACGTACGGGAACGCCTCGGGCAGAGGGCTTACGAGCATAGCGCTCCGTCGAAACAATATAAGTCACAGCCAGACCAAAGCTTGTCCACGCGGCCCAGTCCATCGTTGCCTCCTCTCTATTCTGAAGACGAAGCTTGCTTTTTACCTTGCCGTAACTGTGATGGTAAGGTGAAGGTAGAATATGAGTAAGTCGGGCCAAAGGTTCAACAAATATATTAAACCTTGTTTATTTTTTGCCCAATGATTATGGAATACAAAAAAGGGTAAAAATAGAACGTGACATAAACCACAGCGACCTTCACTAAAATGACTATCATTCTTATCATTCTTATCATTCCACTATGAGGGGCTATTTTTGGGTGCCCCAAGTGGATTTTGCCTGCGCCAGGCCTGTTTGTCTGCGCCGTGATTCTGCGGTCGAAGCCGCTCAAACACCAATAGCCGTGGCGAATTCATGAACTTGCCCAATAAGAAAAGCTCATCCCGAACTGGGATTTATTGTGGTGCGAAATTTTTGCTCCTCTCCGTTGGACCGGTCCAAAAAGTCACGCTGTGAACCGCGAAATTATGAACATACCTCAGATTATTTGCATACCAAATGAATGCCGAGTTTCGTAATCGTTTCCCAAATACTTTGGAGTGATGACGTCAGCACAACGGGAAAGCTGCAATCCGTGCGAAATCGGCGTTGCAGTACCATCATCAACGCGCCGAGGCACCCCTAAGGCTCCTGTGCAAGGAGAAGGAGCACAGCTGCCCTTGGCGTAGCGATTGAGGCAAGACAGAGAGAAGACCATAGCTGGCATCTTCCTCTTCTCCTAAATTTCCATTACAGCATCATTTTTTTTTTCCAACTGTTCTCGGTCTATATCTCCTGTGCCACTCTCCCTTCAAACCTCTCCATCCGACCATCCATTTTGCTCTCTACTCGATTTCTTAATTTTCTTTTTTTAACAAATTTCTTGAATAGAAGAGGAAGCATCTATCAATCCCTAATCAACATAAACAAACCAAGTAGCGCGAACCCCAGTATATGTCATCTCTGCAATCGGACCACACAAGGAGGAGAAAGAGTCCCGAACCAGCTGCTGCATCGTCCTCTTCTTCTTCAGGAGCCTCTACATCCTCTACTCCCTCTTCATCTTCGAAACGAGCCCGCCTGGCTGGCGATTCGTCGATTGCCGCAGCAGAGACCATCACTGCATCGTCATCTTCGAAGAGGAAATTAGACGAGACAGAGACCAGCACAACCTCATCCTCAGCAGCCACTGCATCGCCAGCGAAGAAGGCCAAGATGGCCACTACACCCACGAAGCTCAATGGATCCAATGGCCTCAGGAACAGCTCTGGGGCCAAGCCGGTCAAGAAGCTCGTCATCCGCGGCCTCACCAGTACTTTCCTTCCCATCCCTTTTTTTCGCCCAGGGATTTCCACAGATTTGACTTTTTGGAATTTATTATTTATATTATAATGTAATTTAAATAATTTAAATGTTTATTGTTTGTTTGTTTTTTTACTAAAATGTCTCAGCTTCCAAGGGACTGCCTGCGGACTTTGAGGAGAAGACGTGGGAGAAGCTGCGGGCGGCCATCGTGGCCGTGCAGCATAAGCAGCCGGTGGAGTATGGGGAGGAGGAACTCTACAAGGTACAACTCGCTACGTTGCGTCGGTCTCGTCACGAAGTCGAGCTAAGACTCAGCGTGCATGATCTAGGCTACAGAAAATCTGTGCTCGCAGAAGTTGGGGGCAGGGCTCTACGATAAGATCAGATGCGAGTGTGACCGGCACATTCTCGATCGGCGAAACGAGCTTCGGCAGATGGCTCGCACCCAGGACCCAACAATCTTCCTGCTCTCTGTAAATAGCTTCTGGAATGACTACTGCCAGTGCATGGTATGTCGAATAGCGATCTGGACATCTCATTGCAGGCGATTCTTATTCTTTCTTTCCTAGTTTTATATCCGCAGCATATTCCTGTACCTAGACCGAACATACGTGATCCAGACGACAGGAGTAAGCTCCTTGTGGGATTTGGGCCTGCACTTGTGGCGGGACAACATCATCGCTGAGCAGGAAGTGGAAAAGAAACTCGTTATCGGTTTATTGACGCTGATTGAACGTGAAAGAGACGGGGAAATGGTGGAGCGTGATCTTATCAAGAACCTTCTACGGATGTTGGCCTCCATTGGCGTGTATGCTGACAAATTCGAGAGGAACTTCGTTGTGGCAACTGGCAAGTATTACTCGCAAGAGGTATCCAATATCATTCTGCTCCAAGTTGTTAAACTGAATCAAACTGACACGGAAATCATTGTAGTCCTCGCGTTTACTCGCCTATATGGAGGTTGCCGATTACTTGGCGCATGTTGATGAACGGCTACTACAGGAGGAGCAGAGGATAACACACTACCTCGAACCTTCGACGCGACGTCCACTCTTCAACTCTGTGGAAAACGCTCTCGTTGCTGCGCATGCCGAGAGCATTCTTCAGAAGGGATTCGATCGCTTAGTTGAACAAGGCCGTGTGCCGGTAAGCAGATTCAATCAAATGATACGGTACCTTCTGGATGTCAGCACTGATTCCGCTCATTGCAGGATCTGGCTCGTCTTTACTCACTCTATGCACGAGTGCAAAGCCTGCCGTTGGTGCGAAGCGCTTTCAACGCTCATATTAAGGCCGCTGGTGCTGAAATAGTTAATGATGCTGAGAGAGACAAGACCATGGTCGAGACGCTGCTTGCGCTCAAGGTACTCTCTTACTCAGTTCGTACGATCACAGATTGCACCTCATCTACTTGATGCACAGGCCAAATTGGACACTATCCTGCGAGAAGCGTTCCACTCCAATGAGATATTTGCTCATGCCATGAAGGAAGCGTTCGAACACTTCATCAACACCCGAGAAAATAGGCCTGCCGAACTAATTGCTAAGTTTGTTGACGCAAAGCTCAAGGTTCTCGCGCACTTTTTGAAGTTATGAGACAGTTTACTTAACCTTCGTAATCAGGCGGGTAATAAGGCGGCGACAGAGGAGGAGCTTGAGAATCTGCTTGACCGGATAATGGTGCTTTTCCGATACATAAATGGCAAGGACGTATTCGAAGCCTTCTACAAGAAGGACCTTGCCAAACGACTTCTATTGGGAAAGAGCGCTTCGATCGACGCTGAGAAGTCCATGATATCCAAGCTTAAGACGGAGTGCGGAAGCGGATTCACATCGAAGCTGGAGGGAATGTTTAAGGACATGGAACTCTCTAAGGACATTATGGTGTCCTTCCGCCAATCGCGCCAAGCGCAGGAGGTTAGTATTTATTGTTTGTCGCCTACAATGTGCAAGTACTAAGCTCGTTCATTGCAGCTCAAGGACTTGGAAGTGAATGTGAGCGTGCTCACTACGGGCTACTGGCCTGCTTACACTCCACTTGACATCAAGCTTCCTACACAGCTGGCCCATTGCCAGGATGTGTTCCGTGATTTCTACTTGAGCAAATATCAGGGTCGGCGCTTGTTCTGGCAGCACACGTTGGGCCACACTGTACTGAAGGCGCACTTCCCTAAGGTACTCCCGCGTACCCGAGTCCTTTGAGAGCATCAGCTAACAGTGCAGCAGGGACGCAAGGAACTGGCAGTGTCGCTTGTCCAGACTGTGGTGCTTATGCTGTTCAATGACACTGAGTCGCTCTCTTACAAAGATATTGCCGATGCGACGGGCATTGAGCAGAAAGAGGTAAATTCATTTATCTCACATGAAAATCGCACCTGCAATCACCCTCATCATTGAATCCATCTGCAGCTCAAGCGCACTCTGCTTTCCCTTGCGTGCGGTAAAGTGCGTCCTTTGGCAAAGGAACCTAAAGGAAAGGAAATTGGTACAGAGGATGTGTTCCACTTCAGTGTCGACTTCCGCCACAAACTGTACCGCATCAAGGTCAATTCTATCCAAATGAAGGAGACGGTACGTTG
>CDEZ01021430.1:0-11895 GCA_000826365.1 Acanthamoeba royreba | reverse complement strand
ATGACGAGCACCAACTGCACACCCCCCGACCACAGAATAATCATAATAAAATGATTAACAAAAATATGAATAATCGGGGGCTGTACGGCAAACATCTGTGGTGGACCGCTTCGAACAGGACCACGACAAAGATTTGGGGGGACAGAGCCATGTGCGCACCATAGCGGACGAGAGGAGCAGCGGACAGGGCTGAGGAAGGGAAGGAAGCGGCACGGCCGACGTGGGACAAAGGGAATCAATCAAGAACAAGAAGAAGAGAGCAGCACGAAACAGCGAAAGACAAAACCCCAATTTCATTTTCCCAAATCCCTAATCATTTCCAAATTTCGTTTTCGTTTTAACATCCATTCTTATGATCAGAGAGCCTCACACTCATGGCCACAGCAGGCTGGCCGGAGGCGCCGCATCATTCAGAGCTTCTGCGCGCTGACACAGCGCTTCAATGGAAGGAAAGGCCGAGACCTGGCGCACCACCATCTCCCGTCCGAGTGCGAGAGCCCTTCGCTCGCATTGTGCTCGCGCGTCGGGATCTCTGGATGGGAGGTGCGGTGAGCGCAACATCACCACACAAACGAAAACGAGCTTCATTCGAGGATACCCTATGCTTTCTAGTTCGAGTGCGTGGGCAAGCCCAACAACCCTGCGTATCATGGCGCATCCTGCGTAACCGAGAGCATGATTCCATGTGCTCGCCACCGCTGCTTTCGCCTGCGGCGGCAGCTTTGTGAGGGAATTGACCACGCAGGTCGTGAGTACGGTTAAGCTCAGCTCAATGATAATGAACGAACCTCTTCCGCGCCGCATCCCCAATCCTGTCTCCACAAGCATATGAAACGCTGAACGAAGAGGTTCCAAAGCTGGCATATCAACTCAAGCATCCACTGCCTAACGTCGTCTCGGGCCTCCGCTCGCCCATCGTCTTGCATGGCGTGACCATATTGGCTGAAGTAGCCCAGTAGAAGGTTGCCCATAAGAAGTCCCACGTCAAAGCCTGACATGGCGAGGTACAGTCGTGAACAACCGCCACCCTCGAACCTTTGAGAAGCGCATACCTATTGGGCCAAACCATGCAAACTACCGGCCACACTTAGCAGGTTCGTGAAATGTCCGTGCTCCTAACACGAGGACGGATGGTAAGGGTACCTCAGGATCGATGACCTTGGTATCGTCTTGGGAGACCATTATAGATCCTGTGTGCAGATCACCATGGAGAAGAGCTTCCTTGTGGGTAAGAAAACTCTCTCTGAGCTCTGCGACTCGACTCTTCAGTGGGCCATCGTCCCTCAGTTCCTGCAAGCACGTGAGAAAACTAAAGGAAGGAAAGGTAATATGGGACGCAGCGAGCCCGTACGGCCGCCAGGTCGTCGAGCTGGGGGGTGGTCCACCGATTGCGCGACGTGAGCGTGAAGGGGTCCACAAAGAACAGCTCATCTGCCAGGGAGATGCCTCCATGAGCAGTCAGCTGGTGTGATGCGCGACGGCTTACCCGTGATGCGGTGCATGTGGTTGCGGCCAAAGAAACTCACGCTGCGTCGCCATCGGCGTTGCTCCCGATCGGTCGTCCGTCGCTTGTACATGCTGGTCAGGTACAGCGTGCGGGCCAGATACTCGCTCAAGTGGTTCCCTGCACGCTCGTATTGTCGCCCCTCCACCACCCCTGCCATCCACACGGTCAGCGAGAGACCACTGCCGTCCTATGCTCCACCTTCTTCACTGTCGATCAGGAATGGATCACAGAGAGTCCACCGAAGCGCACGCCACGCTCACGTCACCCACCACCACCACCACCACCACGAGTAGCACAGTCAGGCGGGCACCAACGCACCGCGACGGAGGATGATGTGGGGCGAGAGGTGGGACATGAGTAACGCGCGCAGGCGACCATCGTAGTGGAGGGGCGTGGGCACCCTCTCCGGAACCAACCTCGCCTGCTCCTGGAGGGCGCGCCACTCGAACCACGCCCGTCTGGTCGACAGCGGCCAGCCCTCCCCCACACACCGCACGTACGGCAATGCCTGATGATCACGTCGGTGGTGATGAGTGTACGGAGAACATCCTGGGCGCGCACACCCCATGTACCTGCTTGACGATAAGCGACGGCACAGGAGACGGAGACTGATGATGATGGTGGTGGTGGTCGGAGCGAGGAGAGAGGAGGAACACCAGGTTGAGGTTGCCGTCCCCTATCTCCTCCGCTTGCCATGGCCCCTCCTCCTCGTCATCCTCGTGGCCAGTGGCGGTGGGTGGGATGCGGGGCGGCAGGGCGGGGTTGTGCTGCCCCACCACCATCACCGCCGCCGCACGGGCCGCCCACGCTACCACCGTTAGCGTGTCCAATATGTGGTACCCGCTGTCCTCCTCCCTCCCGTTTTCTTCTTCCTCTTCCTCATCCTTGGGCTCTTTCGTAGGTCCGATGCACACCTCCTCAGCATCGTCCTCCCGGCCCAAGGGCCTTGTGCTTGTGGTTCGGTCAGTGGTGGGTGGTCCCCCCACGCCTGCGTCCGCCATCGCTTCTTGACGTCAAGAAGGGCGCAAGATAGAGAAGAGAGATACCCAACATTTTCGAATTGAATCGGAGACGAAACACTCCCATCATCATCATCATCATCATCATCATCATCATCATCACCTCCAACACCGCTGCGTAGTAGCGACAGCACACTAAGCGGGAGTCAGTTCCTCAACCTGGAGCTGCATTGGCCAAGAAATGGTCATCCATTGACGTTCAAGAAGAGGATAGCCGCAGAAAAGGCCGCATCTACGGCGAAAGGCCACTACTGTGTGATGAGGGTGGGGGTTGCGGCTCAGAGGGATCACAGAGGGGTTTCCGGAATCGCGAGTTGGCCCACACGCGATACATGACTATCTGAGGGGTCCAGGTGTGAGGAACGGCACCGACAACCCCTTTCAGGGCAACAAAAACAAAGACAAGGCGAGGTCCAACCTTGCGTTTACGGTTCTTCAGTTCTCGAATGTCGAACTTGTTTTCATCCTCAACGAATCCAGCTTGCCCAAATAGATCCCGCAGCTCCTCTGCCAATCCAGTAACAACAATGAGTACAAAGAAGGTTGACGAGACAGGGTGATCCTACCGAGAGAGAAAAAGTAGGAAGTGGTGCCGTCCCAGCGTACATACATACATTCGTCTATTTTGTTGGGGTTCTTACGCGATAAAAACCTGAAAAGAGTATAATGGTTTCAATTCAAAAGCATTGACCAGCGCTGATGGTGGTACCTGAGCTGCGCCATGTCGTATTCCCCGTAGTCTCGGAAGAGGATGGCGCCTCCAGGTTTAAGTGCCCTGTAGAGCTTCTTCAGCACGCTGATCATGTGCTCTGTACGAGAAAGAGATCAGCAAGGTTCTTTCGGCGAGGTCTACGCATCAAGTTGCTCTACCAGGAGCTAGGGCAGAGAGGACAAAGACGAGCAACATAAGATCTATGGATTCAGGTTGAATGAATGATGGAAGATCCTCCTTGGTAAGGTCGCTTACAAACGCCTGGCATCGGCCTGGCTCAAAGTCAGGATGTGTCTGCATGCTCGAGGTCAGCCCTCACATCCACGACAACCATCGGAGGTGTGTACCTGGAGGAGGCGAACGGCCGTGGGCGAGAAATCGGTGGCAAAGAAGCGGGCACGAGGGTGGGCCTTCATGAGGGGAAGAATCGTATTGCCAACCCCACACCCGTATTCCATGATCGTGCGCTGCACACAATCGGCGATTCCTCGTCGTTAGATGTGAGCCAACAGCAAGTTGCCATCGGCTAGCTGTACCTCATCATCTGACGGGAGCAGCTCTGGGAACTGATGATGCAGATAGTGCCGATCCTGTGGAATCACCAGCACCCGCATGCACGCATAAGAGACGGTCATCTCTTAACAGTGTTGGGGCACCTTGAAAAAGTTGACGGTGTTGTTCTGGTAGAAGCGATCCCAACTTACTTGCGAGCCCTCGACAAACTTACCTGCCTCACCATCCCCGCGTTCATGATCGAGCATCCCGTTAGATCAACACAAACCTCCTTTCCCCGTGAGTGCTGTCGTACGGCGATGATCGGGAGAGAGAGTGGGCGTAGCTGCCTCCCGCTGGCTGACAGCTCGGGCGCGCGCCGGATCCAGGCCGCCCACCAGCTCCCACGATCGTTCGGCGTCCACCTCGTCGGCATCGAGCTCGGCCCGCCCCATCGTTCCACCCGTACCCCGATCATCCCCACCACCGCCGCCACCACCACTACCGCCTCCTCCTGGTTGCTCCTCTTCGTGTGCGCACGACTGGGCAGAACCGTGGAGGAAGGACCAATACACGTCCCGCCACACGTGGGTCTGGCCGGGTAGCTCCTCCTGCTGTGCCCGGAGGAGGGCACGTTGGGCGCCCAGCTGTTGGGCAGCTACCTTGGCGCGGGCGGCAGCGGCTGCCTCCTCGGGCGTCTTCTTGCGCCGCCGGGTCTTGGGGTTGGGCTGACGGCGCTCCCGCCCCTTCTTCTTCTCATCCTCCTCTTCTTCGACTTCCTCCGGCACCACGCGCCATTGCCCGCTGCCTTCTTCTCCCTTGCCATCGCTCTCCTCCCCCACCACCGGAGCAGGTAGCTGGTCCCCCGCCTCCACCTCTTCCGCCGGGTCGTGCCGCTCCATTGCGATAGAACAGACTGTTGGCAAATTAATAATATTTATTTATTTATTTGGTATTTGTTTATTTATATTTGTAGGTACTGAGGTTGGAGACTTCAGACAAGGACCTGGTCCCCGATCCCACCGACCCCTTATTAGTCGTCTTGCTTGGCGGAGGAGATGAAGCTGGGATCCGCGTCGTCGTCGTCGCCATCGACAACAGAAAGGAGCTGCCACTGACCCTTGAAGTTGGCCTTCCAGAGGCACACATTGCCGTCGTCCCCTGTGGCGCAGTCCAAGCGGGATGCTTTTCAGTTTTTGCTGAAGTGAGCAGCATATCGATGAGGAGCAGGTACCAGAAGACGCCAAAATAGTCCCAGTTACATTCCACTGCACTCGCCACACCGCGTCCTTGTGCTCCTTGAGCACCGCCTCTTCGTATGGCGAAAACTATATCCAGCCCAACCGAGAAGGTTTACAGTGAGAGACTTTGCACTATGGTGGACATAAGACGCACCTGTGTGGGCGAACGGGCCGTAGGAAGACGCCAGATGCGAACGGTCTTGTCCTTAGAGCCAGAGGCAATCAGATTATAGGTCCTGCCTGCTCGTACAAATGGATGAGCATACAAAAAAAAGATCCTCCGCCGGAGACAGGAACACACCCAAATTGGGCGCCCAGGCCACGTCATGGATCTCCTCGCTGTGCCCACTCAAAACAAAGGCCACTTTCCATCGTCCCTGCTGCTCATTGAACTCCCACACCTTTACCTCTACATAGCATAGCAATTGTAAATTTACATCAACTGACTCAAAGCAAGGAAGGGGTACCCTGATCCCCGGTGCTACCTACCGCCATCGAGGGTCGGTCAAATGCAGAAGGATTCCAGCTTATACAATTGCTTCCTCTGCACTTAGTTTAACAATTCAGCTCTTACAGCAACGAAACGCAGCCTCTGTACCCCTTATGTGACTCAAATTCGGCAGTGAGAGACCAGTGGTTGAGGTTCATGATGTCCATGGCCTCGTAGATCCGACTGTATAAATCTACCACATGAGAAGACCAGATTTTCTTTCGGTGGTATCGAGAGGATAGAGTACATGAATCCATCGGCCGAGCAAGTGGCCAGCTTGAGGCCCATGTGATGAGGCGCAAACTTTATATCGCGAACTGAGTCGCGGGAGTCTACAATCTCCGCGCGCTTGATCCATGTCCGCCCCTGGCCCTTCACTGGCATACCATACACAAGCGAACGTGTAAGAAGCTGTTTGTTCCGCATGAGCTGGTCGCATGAGTCAGGGAGCCTTACCTTCCTCCTCTCCCTCCTCCCATATGCAAATAGAACGGTCGGCGGAGCAGGAGGCCAGCACCTGACCGAACTCGGGGTGTGCCCATTCGACCTTCCACACGGAGCCCTTGTGGGCCTTCCACTCAGCCGTCTTTCGCCAGCGAGAGTCCTCGTCGAGGTCCCACACCTTCACCTTCTGATCTGACGAACACGTGGCCAGCCGTTTCCCGTAGAAATCGTAGCTCACATCATGAATGACGGCTTTATGCTCCGTGGGAAACCTGTGGAAGGGCTTCTGCTCCCCACCCCACCACCACCACAACCCGTACAAGTCGGCAGTCGGTCGATTAACCCATTTGCAAAATGCAACTGAAAGTGGCGACGAATTGGCCAATGGAACGAACCATGACCATGATGGAATGGGCTGCGGCCTGCTGCTGTTTGTGATGAAGCGGTAGAATCGTCTTCTCCGAGAAGGCCGCTCTACAACTTTTTTTAAAACAAACGAAAAAAAGCAAAATGCACGAAAGAAATGTTTTTCTCTTGGTTTCCAAAAGTTTCTCAACGTTGTTTTCTTTTATGCGCGAAATAAATAATAAAAAACAGCAAAAGGTAAATCGCTCTCACAGAGCGTGATCTGCGTGGTGATCTTCTTCTTGAATGTTGACTCTGTTGGTAGGGTTGCTGCTCCTGTGTCGATCTGCCGTCTTCTTGCAGCACCAATTCTCTTCGCATCCGGGCTGGCAGTTCTCCTCACAGAACTCTTGGGTCTTATGTGTCCCCGACCAGAAAGCCTCTGTTAGGAGCACCATACCGAAAAAGCAAGTCATGCACGACGTGGTGAGAAAACATCGTACCGGATGGTTCTTAGGCACAAACTCTGGCTGTATGGTCGAGGAATGTATGCCGTGTCTGTGCATTGTCTTCTTGATAGCTTTGACCGCTTCTTTCCATAGGGTACCCTCCTCAACGGCGACGTGCACCGAGCAGACGACAGTACCTTCCGTGAGCTGCCACACGTGCAGATCATGGACTGATTCGATTCCAGGTACGGCAATGAGATCCTCTCTGAGCATGCCCAACTCCACTTCCCTGTGTACGCGAGGAAATGAGAAATCAGGGCCACGCCAGCTCATCATTGATTTAGGCTGCGTACGCAGGGGTGCTCTGCAGGAGAATCATCGAACAGTCCTTCACAAGTGGGATAGTGGTCCAGAGGATGAGAGCTACGATGAGGAGCGATGAGGCAGGATCTATGTAGAGCGTCCATTTACCGTCAACGAAGTGTATGATAAACCCCATGGCAAGCACCACTGCCGATGATAACATGTCGCCGGCGTAATGAATAAAAACTCCCCACATGTTGAGATCAAACGCTCGCTTTTTCTTTTTCTTCTTTTCCTGCAAGCGTGCAAGACAAGGATATAAGCAGGATAAAAACAAATTTGGTCATACGGGTGGTGATGTACGCCAGAGTGAGCATGTCCGTGTCCATCATGTTCGTGCTTTTCTTTGCCCTTGTCCCCGGAACCGTGAGAGTGACCATGCTTCTTCTTTTTCTCGCTGCCGTGTGAGTGTCCGTGCCCACCTCCATGCGAGTGCGAATGTCCGTGGGAAAGTCCTGCGACTGCACCAGCGCACATGAATAAGATAAGTCATCTCAATGTGGAGTACAACACGGCGGCGGAAGGCCACGCACAAGCGAATATGATCGTGCCCAGAGTATTAATTCCCAGTCCACAAGCGGCTACAATAATAAACGGCCAGCCTGATTCAAATTCTGAATAGCAGGCATGTGTAAGTTCAGATCAAACATGGAATGACAAGGCAAACAGAGCTGCACACCAGGGGGATCTATAAAGCGCGGGATGGATTCGAGAGCGACGTAGAGGCAAAGGGAGAGCAGAAAGCAACCATTCGTCAGCCCTCCTAGAATCTCTGACCGTACCCAGCCGTACGACATCTGATCGCTGGATTCCCGCTTGGCAGCTTGCACAGCCCTATGAATGGATTTAGCATCAGCCCGTACTAAAAATAATACTACTAAAAGGCCCACGAGGGTTGCTCACCAAAAGGCAATGTATAGGGAGACAACATCACTTAGGTTGTGGAAACTGTATGCATAGTTGCGAGTGGTCAGTCTAAAGCACACCTGCTATTGTCCGCGCAAGCAATCAAGAAGCTTCTTACCCATCACTGAGAAGAGTAAGCGAGCCCAACCACACAGCGACGCCGAGCTCTCCGATGACGTAGACGAAAGTTAAGCTCCCGATAATGACGAAAGAGACGGTCTTGATGTCGCACCACCCCGGGCTGCTCACACAAACGTGAGTGTCAAATTGACCGGTCATTTTTCTTTTTATTTCCATACGTATATTACATAAAAATATATATTTGCTGGGCGAGTAATTAATTTCTCGCAAATTCAGTGGAGCAGCAAGAAAAAAGGAAAAACGAGAACGGAATACCCCTCCCATGTACCGACCCCCTTCTCTACTCCCTATTATCTGCCCGGTACCACCAACCAACAGGGAGGGGGGCGAGGGGCATACGAGTGGCTGTGGCCGTGCGCTTTCCCTCTATGTGCGTGGCTGTGACCGTTGCTGTGGCCGTGGCCATGGCCATGGCTATGATCTAAAGATCCGGCGTGTTGTTGATGAGTCAAGGAGAGGAGAGGTTTCGTGTCGTCATAGTCCTCAACTATGTCGGCCTCATGGTCGTGGTTGTGGTCCGCCATCATGAGCTGTGGATGCGTATGTGGGCCGCGCGCGAACCTCCGCTGGTGCACGGGAAGTGTATCTAGGCGCTTTGCACGGCCCGGGGCGATAGGGGGCTATCCGGGTGGGCAGGGGAAGAGTAGAACTCTCGGGGAATGCTTGTCGGGCTTCGCGACTCCGGCGGGAAATGTTGAGGAAAATATCGAGGAAATGGAAAAGTGTGTTGCGTTCTCCCATTCCACAAATACCAGGATTTTCTTCTCTTCTTTTCCCCTGGGGTGGCCGAAGTTGTAGTACTACCCCACAAGCAGCTCTATCTTTCCGCCACGGAGAGGCCCCCCGTTCTCTCCCCCTCGTCTTGTTCAACAACAACAACAACAACAACAACATTACAAACGAGAGAGGCCTTGCATGCGCCAGGAGGCACGCTGATTAACGCGCCGATTTTCTTTTTCACTTTCTTTTTCACTTTCTTGGTCGGCGCACCACCGGTGCAAGAACGGCACCCTGTGAGGGAAGGTAACACGAAGGAGGGAGGAGGAGGAGGAGGAGGAGGAGCAGAAGAGCACACAGTGTTGCGCTTCGGTGGCCATGGAACCCATCCCTATACTACTACCCCGACGGCCCTCCTCGGCCGCCGCGGCCAGCACGGCAACGGGAGAAGACGACGTGTTCGCGGAGGAGGCCGCGACCGGAGGGGCGGGGTGGGCGGGGCTGCCGGCTTCGGCCCCCGTGCCCACCCCATTCACTTCGGGAGCCTTCTCCGGAGGAGGCGGGCCTTCGCCAGCCACCGTCTCTTCGTCGCTCACGACGTCGTCATGGGGCGCCCCCAACGGGGGCAGCCGCGGGGACCAGGGGGAGCAAGCAGGCGCCCACCGAGGCGATAGCGGCCGCGGGGGGCGGGAGGAGAACCACACGGCTTCTTCTTTCCTCTACTCGTCTTCCCCGGCCTCTCGTGCGCTGCGGTGGTCGCACCAGGACCTCCGCCCCGCCGCTCAGGCCACCCTCGCCACGCGGCACGCCACTCAGATCATCTCCCCCTCATCGTCTACCGCCCTCGCCCGGCGGGAGGGCCTACGCCAGGGCGATAGTGACGGTGAGTACGACGCGGAGGCGGAGGAGGAATACGCCGATGGTCAGCGCCCAAACCCGGGCAGCGCGAGTGAGGGCAGCGATTCGGAGCAAGCGATGATGGGGGCGTCGTCCGTGGGCGAGAACAGCGTCTCTCGGAGCGGTGTGCTGCCTCGACGCACGTCGGCACTTTTTGAAAAGCGTCGTACGACACGCGCGGCACACAGCCTTACCCTCATGGCTGGCGGCACCAAGGTGACCGTGGACGTGGAGCAGCTCGTGGCCGACATGGCGCACCCAGCCACGGGCGTGCCTGTTCGTGACCGGAAGTGGCGCCTTCGGACCTACCGCAAATGCTTCGTCGGTTCCGAAGCGGTGGATTGGCTTATGAACAAGCTCAAGCTTGACGGTACGGCCAAGCTCGCGGGTATGCAGCAACATGACCAGTTAACCTCGTGGGTGTGTGTGTGTGTCTGTGGGCAGATCGCGCGGACGCCGTGTCAGTCGGGCAGGAAATCATGCGTTTACAATACTTCCGACATGTGGTGGACGACACGCGCACATTCGAAGACTCTTATCTGTTCTACGCTTTCCTGGGTGCCGGCGGTGCCGAGGAAGCGTTAGGCATCCGCAGCATGGAGGAGCTAGTGAGCCTCTTGCGGCAGCCCGAATCGGGTTTGCCCATCATGGACCGCAAGTGGCATTTCAAGACATACCCAAGCTGCCTCGTCGGATCCGAGTTGGTCGATTGGCTCATGTGCCACCTGCCTCTCCGATCTCGTAAAGAGGCTGTACAAATCGGCAATCGTCTGTTGAACGAGGGCTATCTAGACAGTGTCGTCGAACCAGGAAAACCTTTCAAGGACCACTACCTATTCTACGCTTTCGGGCCTGGTCCTTCTGGCGGCTCCTCATGCCCGATTGCCACTTCAGCGTCAGCCACACCCTCGATCATGAATGGAGATGGCAGTAGTGAGGAGAGCGAGCCGTGTCTGGACGACTTTGAGTTATTGAAAGTGCTCGGTGTTGGTGCCTTCGGCAAGGTTCTCATGGTACGCCGTAAGAAAACAGGCGCTATTTATGCCATGAAAGCCCTCAACAAGAAGGACGTGGCCGGTTCCGAACGCGTATGATTTTCCTATTTTCCTCTGTGACGTGTTAATTGGACTGACTTGTGGTGTGGTGCATCTGTAGGCTGTACGCAACCTGAAAGCAGAAAAGAACATTCTTTGCAACGGGCATCCTTTCTTGGTGCATCTTCACTATTCCTTTCAAACGCCAGAAAAACTTTATCTCGTGATGGACTACATCGGGGGTGGTGATCTTTTCTTTCATCTGCGACAACGAGGCCGGTACAATTCTAGTCTCACAGATCATGTTATTTCAAGGCCTGCCTGACCCGGTTGTATTCCTTTTCGGCAGATTTACGGAGAAGGAGGGTGCCTTTTTTGCAGCGGAGGTCGTGTTGGCGTTGGAGTATCTTCATTCTTATGGCATTGTGTACAGAGATCTTAAGGTAGCCTCTCAAAAATTCGTCCTCCCTGCGCAAACCCCTAAACTCATGACCCTAGCCCGAGAATGTTCTCTTCGACAAGGACGGCCACGTATGCCTCACTGACTTTGGAATAAGTAAGGAGATTGGCGAAGATAAGACCAAGGTACAAATCCTGAATGCTTATGCCTCGGTTTCCGTCTCCTCAACTCGGATCGTACAGACCTTGTGCGGCACGCCGTCGTACCTCGCACCTGAGATATTACGCGGGGAGGCCTACGGCGAATCGGTTGACTGGTGGAGCCTTGGGGTCCTCGTCAATGAAATGATCACCGGCCGTAATCCGTTCCGCTCAAAGGTACTCGTGTTTGGCGCTGAATGACAGTTGTCACCAAAGTCGAATGTGCTGATCAGCTCTAAAATCACGACTTCTTTAGAACATGCACCAGACGATGCAGTGGATTATTCACAAGCAGCTTACGTTCCCTGAGGGTCTCGACAGTAAAACGACCGATTTTATTACCAAGCTGCTCAACCGAGATGCCCGCCAGCGCCTTGGTTGCGGTCTCACCGGTACTTGCGCTCCTGTCCGCGCGACAGAACATGCAACTGAATGCCATTTTGGGCAGGCGCAAGGGAGGTCAAATTGCATCCGTTCCTCAAGCACATCAATTGGGCAGACCTGGCCGTGAAAAAGGTCAAGTCGCCTTTAAAGATCA
>CDEZ01021427.1:0-21221 GCA_000826365.1 Acanthamoeba royreba | reverse complement strand
GTTTGTCCTCTAGCTCAGACACTTTCAGAGGCTGACCTGCCTCTACAAGGGCTCTCATCTTGCAGGGCTGATCGGAACACTCCTCCATTGAGCAGGAACCGAGCGTAGACTGCTCCGGCGAGATGACTCGCCACTCTCATCGTTGTCGTCTTGAACATGAGGGAAATAAGTCAGTTTTCCTGTGGGCCTTCTCCTCCCCTGCCCCCTCCTCCCTTCTCCACCCCCCCCCACAAGATCAAGGATTCTTCACCTTGCCGATGCCTGGAATGTCCATCATGCAAACGAGCGTGGGGTCTTGACCAAACTTGCTGATGAATTCGGCCAGCGTATGCACCAAACCTGATTCCGAGTCGACATAGAGAGGCAGGTTGCCACTGGAGATAAGGGAATAAGCGTCCTTCCCCGATAACCGGCACCATTGCGCGTTACTGGCAATAGATCTGCAGAGATTGTGGTGTGTGTGTGTGTGTGTGATGGTGTGTGATGGTGTGTGTGTGTGTGCAGGGGTTGAGTGCCACCGCCCAGAAGCACATGAGAAGGGGAGAGGGACATTCAGTACCGTGCGTGCTTCAAAGTCGGTAGTTGACGACGACGACGAAGAAGAGGATGACAACGATGATGATGAGGAAGATGCCACTGGACGCGCAGACTTGCGTGCTCGACCTCTCCGCCGCTTGGCTTTCGGCTCTTTTTTTGGGCCAACCTTCTCATCTTCTCCCTGGGGCGATGGAGGTGAACGTTTCCTCTTCTTCTGCTTGTTCTTGTGCTGCGGCAGGTCCTCCTCCATGAGTCTTTTTTAGGCAGGCTGGCAACGGCACGAATGAGATATTGCACCACCTGAGGAGGAGAGAAGGTACCAGAGTGGTAACAGGGAAGGGCGTGACTGGAGGGAAGAAAAGAAAAAAGAAAAAGAAAGAAAATTAGAAGAAAAAAGACAAATCTTTTTAGGGGAGGCAGTGGGAGTGGTATGACTGATTGGAGGAGATTGAAGGTGCAGATTACACTAGGTGATCACCTAGTGGCTCCCAGCTGAGTTCCATGTCTGCTGGCAAAGTGCGCATCATGTCCTACATCAACAATCCTGATCAAGCCAAGCACACCACGCTCAACGACTAAAGTGTTCTGCCTCTTCTTGCCTCTCTTCAACAACCTCGTTTATGGCAACTCTATTTGGAGTAAGGAGAGCACAGACGGATGCTGAAGGAGGCCACCTCGAAGTTCTTCAATGGGCGCGCGCCAATGGATGCCCATGGGACAAGTCTTCGAGTTGTGGAGCCGCTGAAGGAGGTCATCTTGAAGTTCCTAGCTAACGGATGTGATCACGACCATCGCTCCGGAACTCGCAGGAGCAGGTTAATCAGCTCTTGTGGTGAGTAAGTGTATATGCCATCCAGGCCACTAGACTGCCAATAGGAGGGCCCACGAAGTAGATCCACTGATACTGCCAATAACCACATGCAATCGCTGGTCCGAGGCTTCGTGCTGGATTCATTGATGTCCCCGTCAGATCTCCACCTAGCAGAATGAGTGTAGCTGTACAGAAGGAAAAGAAGTATGAATCATAAACATGCTGCAATGTGATTAACACCTACTCACCTACGGTGCAGGCAACAGCAAGCGTAGAAAGGGCGTTACGTTCTTTTGACTTGGAATGGAGCCCCGTGGTGAGGATGACATAGATAAGAGTACCCGTCATCACCGCTTCCAGGCAGGTCGCCCTCCATATTCCTGAATAACACGCGCCCAAGAGCGATGAGAGCAATGTAAATCCTCCTCGTCCCCTCATGTTCAACTTACCGACGGGATCATGCCAGTCCTCGATGACAGCAGTAACGCCACAGTTGTTGTCTTTTGTTTCTGGTAGGAGAAGTAGCATCAGAAAGGCGGCCGCAGTCGATGCGATGCACTGGACCAGCGTATGCAGCACGAACAGACACCCATTGCTGGCCCCGCTGAGGAACATGACGAGGCTCACCACCGGGTTGAAATGAGCGCCGGAGAACGGGACGAACGCCTCCACGATGAAGATGATCACGAAGAAGAACGTCACCGCGTTCATTTCCTTAGTGGTACCCTCGCGCACGCCCACACCAACTCCTGTATAGCACACAATAGACGAATGTAGCCATAGCGAATGATTGATCAGAAAGGGGAGCGGTTCAGAGGGAGAAAGAAGGGGGGCGTGCCAACAAAGACCATGAGGAAGGTGCCGAGGAACTCGGACCAGAGGGAAATACCCCAGTCCTGCCACGTCTGCCGGTTCCCCACCAGCCACACCCGAGTGCTGTGCGCCGTCGCCCACTCATGTGCTCTCTTCTTGCACCTCACGTACATGCCTCCCGCGTCCGGCTCAAGGTTGCCCCGCAGAGAACATCGCTCCCTGAGGTGAGCATGATGATGATGATGGTCCGACTCTCCCTTGTAGTCGAATCCCACAGTATCGAGCTCTCCCACTCGCTGAATGCTGCTCCTGTCGGCTGCGAGTGGCGACATGGAAGAGGTGTCCCTATTGCTGTCCCCGTCATCAGCCATCAACGGCGTGTGTATGCTGCGTGCCCCGGCGAGGGTGGTTGCGCCACCGCAGCAGAGACTGCTGATTGTAAGGCTGTTTTCGCGCTCATTCAACATGAGGCTGGCCATGTACTTTGCTCACCACTCGAGTGATGACCCCTTGTCGGGTTAAGGAGAGCGCCAACAAAACCACTAACACAAAACAAATTAATTAAATTTGGAAAAGAGAAAATGCATTTCTTATTTCTTCATTTCTTATTTCTTGAGCGGAGATTTGTTAACAACTCCGAGCGCCGGGGGATTTCTTAAGGTGTCGAGAACCGGTTGCCACAAATTCGCCACCAATCCCGACTCCGTTCGAGTTCGTTCGCTGACGTCACGCGCTTCGAAGTGAAAGCTTGAATCCGCGGTTTGTGTTTACGGAATTGTGCACAGGTGGCCAATTTGTTGAGTGTTTATAATTTTATCACCAGGCGTGCGACGTATCTTGCGAGACACAAAGTTGTTTACTTTGGTTCTCTTTCTTGTCCTGCTCAAACAAAAGTAGAGAAGATGGATTTCTACGCCGTTGTTGACGGGTACCATGGTGATGATGGTGCTGACGATGCCGCTGAGGTAGGCTACGTACAGACCCCACCGACTGAGGAGGTGGGCGCCTACATGTGCGATGACGGCGCACGGAGCGCGGCGCCATCGTACTACGCCTACCACGTCGATGGCAAAGAGGAGGAAGAAGAAGAAGAAGAGGAAGAGTTTGTCGGGGAGGAGCAGGATGTGGGCGACGGATACGCAATGGTAGCTGACCGACCATCAGCCGCCTCCTTTCCTTCTTCTTCGGAGGTAAACTCGATTTATGCCGACGTCACGGCACATGCAGAAATCAGCGACGAGAGACAAGAAACTACGACCAAGAAGAAGAAGAGGACGGACGCTCGGTACAAGGTGTGGCAAGGAACCCAAGGCGATGAACAGATCAAGGAAGACGTGCTCTTCCAGTCACTCCTACAAGGTGTGTGCCTTTCTTTCCTTCAGTACTTGAGGATGACATGTAGCTCACGCGCCTTGATATTTCTATGTCTGCAGGAGAGGCCAGTGACAAAGTGTTGCAGACTGCAGACTGGAACAGAAACTTCCAGAAGCTGGTGTCGATGGCCGACTCACGCTTTAAGTTCAGTATGCTTGGCGAGCTGGCGCAGGACTTTAACTACGCCGCTTCCATCTATGGTACATATTTCCTTCTTTCGCTTGAGTCTGAGCTCGGCCTTTTAACAAGCAGTCGTTTTCGCTTCGTTTTCGCTCTTCATGTGAACAGGTATGATAATAATCAACGAAATCAACCTGCCAGCAGAGAAGAAGACAGTCAAGCCAGTGAACATCGGTGGCATCGCCGGTGGTACAAAGTTCATTGCCAACGGTATCCTGTTCAAGGTTGGCTGCCAATCCTTGGTTGGTGCTTGTATGTGGGATCTGATAGAGGTGACGCGCAGTTTGCACTGGACTTTGAGGGCCTCTACGACTCGGATGAAAACGCAATGAAGGCTGCTTCTCATGATACGACGACCCCTCAATGTTCTTCTTCTTGATGCAGCAAGGTGTCGTCGGAATGTACTCATCGCTTTTTTTCGTCTGTGTACAGCTGAGAGGCGTGATCAGCATATACAGTAGCAACATCCCGAAACTTCTGACCCCGCTGATGTGTATTGTAGACTACAAGGTTCCCACTTCACTGTGACCTTGCGCAACTTTGTTAGGTGACTTTTTAGTGAAATAGGGCTTCCGCCTGATCGCTGTTTCGCTATTGCCGATCTCACGTGAAACTTTGGCTTACGGAAGGTTAGCAAGCTCTTAGCTTCGTTGTCTTCTGGGGAGAAATCTTACTCACTCTTGCTCACAACAGCCATGATGGAGGTGTAACCGTGGTCAATAACAATGACGAGGCCAGCGACTTGGCAAACATTCTCGGCGCGCGTCTGAACCTTAAGCGTGCGCATCCATCATGTCCTCCCAAGAAGTTTGTTACTTAGACTTGAAGTCTTCGAATTGTGTCTTGCACACACACCACAGCACACATTGTGGATGTACAGGGTACGGAAACAGCCCTATGCGCGGATCTGGAAATCCATCGAGTTGCCAAAGATCAATACTACGGCATCGACGCAGGTCCGCCAAAGGATGCTTGTGTGTGCTCGCTGAGAACGTACTGACGTCGAAAATACATTCAGCTCGATTGTTCCCTCCGCAGGGAAAACTACCTGGAATGACATGGGCAAGTGGCGATCTGTTGTGTAAACTGCTGCGGCCCGAACTGGTTCTCTCAAACCCAGTGCCGCTAAGCTCGGATGCCTTCTCTGGCTTTCAGATGAAGGACCCTAATCGCGCGATCCACAATGAAGAAGTCAAAGCGGCCACCAAGCGCCTTGTCAAAGAGGCGATACCTGGGTTGGCTGCATTCCTTTTGGCACATAGCAAGGCTATCATCAACAAGGATATGACACTGCACCAAGAATTCCACAGGTATTCCGCAAATCTGGGGATTTGCAGACGAGCTGCGCGCTAACGAGGTGCTTATCGCGTGTCTAGGAAGGGAGTGAACATGCGACACTTGGGTCTCGTTAGGAGGTCGTTATCGCAACTCACTGGGACAGGAAAAGACGAACTCATGCAATTACTGTTGCGAGAAATGATACTTCGCGTGTGCAAGAATATGATTAGACGCCAAATGCGGCAACGAATGCTGAAACTACGATACCCACGTGATGAGCCTTTCAAGGAGATAATTGTGGGCTTTCTGAACCTCATCGGCATGCACCAACTTTTATTCCTCCATTCCTCGTGCACGAATTGACTTCTTCCGCTTTAGTGGGGAGGGCCGATCCTGATGCGTCAGAGAAGTTCTGGACCTTCATGATATTTGATGGCATCGTCACAAAGTACGGACTCAACTCACTGACACCAACCGAACAGGCCGACCGTAAGCATCTGGTGAAATGTACTCCTCTGCTGCGTATCCATCTAGATGCGACAATCGATCTGACATTTTTCTACATGTGGTTCTCTGACAGCAATCAATATGGCTTCCTTGGTCAAGCAATTTTGTCCGTCAGTCGGAGGCATAACTGTAGCGCAGGAAGTGTTGGAGGAATGGGATATGATGGACGAACTGATGAATATGGTGTTTTCAGCGACGGACATCGAGAGCATTCAGCCCAAGGTCAAGCAAATGGGCATCACATACATGGCTCAAGCGATGGGTCTTTTCCTCAGGTTTCCATCAGTGCATTCTCTCAAGAAGTGCGTGTCAAGTCTAACTCTACGTACGATGTCATCTTTTGCATGCAGTGCTGAGGAGCAGAAGGATGAGGAACTCAAGGCTCGACTGTTGAAGAAGGCAGACGCAACATTCTCCAAAGCCATGTCGGTGGTTTCCAACCCGAGAACACTTGAGCTTCAATGGGCGGAGCTTCTCTATCAGCTGGCCAAGAAGGAGAGAGGATTTTCAGGCACCTCTTACATCACTCGTGCCGACAAGAAGTACGAGATGCTGGCTACGACCTGTCCTGATGCAGAGATTTATGCTGGCTGGGGAAGCCTACATCTCCTCTGGGCTGAGCACGGCGGTCACAGGCTGAATGCCGCAAGCAAGAAGGTGATCCATCACTTCCTTACATGTTTCATTTTTTTTCTTGATTCCTCCACTGATTTCCGTATTATCATTGATAGGGCCATTACAAGGCTTGTTTAGAGAAGTGGGAAACCGCGGTGACTCTTTCCTCGACTGGTCTAAATGAGGTCTACCTTAACGCCTTCAAACCCGAGAATAGCGATGTACGTCCTGCCCACCAAACTTGGCGGCTAATCCTTTCTTTCTCACCACACGTACCCTTTCTAGTTGCTAGCTGATTTTCTTAATGCCCTCGCGGATAGCGATCAACTTGTAAACAATCTGAAGAAGTTCATCTCAACGCACGACCACTTCCCCGTCATCATTCTGAGGCGCAGCCGCATAACAGATTCCGGCACATGTGACCGTCTCTATTTACAATGACAGTAATTTTTGTTAATACTGTATGACGATGCAGGCATCAAGGTGTTGAATGATATCAACCTGAGCATCACGCATCTTGACTTGCGAAACTGTGATCAGCTAACTGGGAGAGCTCTTGTACACCTGCACCGCAGGGAACAATTGCGGCATCTGTACCTTCCAGTCCCCTGCCCTTCTATCCAATACAGGGATGTCGCCTTGCTCGTGCAGGTACCTGAATCACGCCCATATGAGTATGAAAGGTTTACTGACTACATCACCACAGCAACTACCGGCATTAGAGCTCATTAGTGTCGGGATTACTACAGCTGAACAGAAGCAGATTGAAGGACTAGCAACTCGCCGGTTTGCGCAACTGCGAGTGGAGATCCCTCTGTTACTAAAAGCACACGACCAAGGAGGCGACTGCTTTACGACTTTGCCCAACGGGGATATTGCTACCTCATCATACGACGAACTGGTAAGGATATGGCATCCGGCGAATGAACCCATGTCCACCTCATCCCGCCTATGGACTTGTGTCAACGAGTTCAAGGTAAGATTACCTTACGCTCTTCTGGCGAAGTGGCCTCTGGTGACAACTTAATCTGTTGCTTTTTCCACAGCAATCACGAGTCCAACCTGAGGACGAAGTCATGATAAGTTCAGTGTTGGTGCACAATGGATATCTTTACTCGGGATACGATGCAAGGATAGCTGTGTGGGACCTTACCGCTAAAAAAGAAGTTATCACGTGGGGGAATCACAAGCAGTCTGTCAATATCATCATACTGCAGAAGAATCGCCTCTATACATGGTACCGCCAAAAATTGCCTTCTTTCTCCTATTGCTCCATACATAACACGTTTACTCTCTGCCTCCAACCTTAGTTCATGGGATGACAAGATATGCGTCTTTGATATAAGCATCGATCCGAAATCTCCTCGTTTGATTGCTGAGATCCGCATCAAGACGTCCTACGGCAGTGCAGAAAGCCTGGCTGTTGATGACACTGATCCCACCAATCCTATCTTTTATTGGACCGCTGGGCCTATGCTATGTGTACGATCACGATATGGCCAAACCAAGCCTAAGGCTTATCCGGCGACAGCCTCAGGTAAGTGTTCTCATCCATGGCAGGCACCCTGGCACGCTTATGGTACTGTATCTTGCCAGAGTTCTCGGCAGTTAACTCTGTTCTTTTGGATGGCGACAATCTCTACACTGCCGGAGACGACAATACCGTCTGTGTGTGGGACAAACATTCTATGTCCATAACCACAAAACTAAGCAAGCATAACCACGGAATCGCAGACATGTTGGTACGCCATTCCAGTCCAACCGCCAAACCTGATAAGGACGCGTCCTTACTTACTGCGTGGGTGGGGCAGATGGAACATGGCCTACTGTACACAGCCGATAAGGGCGGAAAGGTGCTGGTTTGGAGACTGGACAAGTTTGAGTGTGTGGCAGAGCTCGATTGCTCCTTTCCTTGCATAGAGCAGCTGGCCCTCAACTGTGGCTTGATCTACTGTTATGGCTCGCACAACAAGATCACCTACGTTGAGGCCCTCTTCCAGGTTCGCTGATGCAACACACAATCGCGCCCTGCATGCTAACCCGACTTATGCCTGGCGCGCAGAACGAGATTCATAGAATTGCCGGGATGGGCAGCCCGACGGAACTGATTCAACACTTGAATGCCCATCCAGAGGAACTGGATCTTCCTGATTACGTACCTGCCCTTCCCCTTAGTAGGTGTCACTTGTCTAACACCAATGTTTGTTCATACCCTTACCATCTTGGTCTTGTTCTCCTTCTCCCGGCAGCGAGGGGTACTCTCCCCATTAACCCAGATGCATTCTTGACACGACCCACACTCATGTTGGTCCATCAGTACACGCCGTTGCACATAGGAGCTTTGCGTGGAGAGTCGGACACTCTCAACATCCTGATTAAGTCGGGTGCAGATCCTTACAAATCAACGGTACGAAAGCTCGTCAGTTGTTGGTCTCTAGTCATCACCGTCTAAAGCGTTGGCTTGTTCAGCTCTTGGGGCAGACGGCGTTACAGCTTCTGGACGCTGCTTATGCACAGGCAAAGGCAAACGGTGTGAAAGAGAAGATGAACAGATTCGCCACGTGCCACTCCATCCTAACCACCAGGCTGGCCCTAACCACGCCTCCGCAAGGGGCGATACCACCTGATTACAACACCTACGCAAATGCTCTATTGGATGATCTCCTCGCTTCGCTGCAGCAGTCTTGAGCAGAGAACGATACTGGCCATACATGTAGCCTTGCATGTAGATTCGCCGTGCGAGAAATGAAATATGTTGCCTGTGTTCATATCTTCTGTAGGCTCATAGGCCACCAGCAGAGCGATTAGTGGAGATTTTGCGTTCCATAGCCCATGCGCGCCGATATTTGTCTCGTTCTTCCTGTGTATGCAGCGACGCCATCAACTGGAACCAGAGGATGAGCTCATATTCCATAATTGGAACTCAAATATCGGCACCTACCTCAAGAAATTGGTTGAACTCAATCAAATCGTTGTCGCCCTTGCTTAGCAGCGCTAATTCACGGCTAGTGAGTTCCTTCTGCAGATCCTGTCACGCAAAGCATACGTGTGAGCAACCCCAAATTGTTGTTTTTGTGTGATGGACACGTACCTCTTTCACAAAGTTCCGCAACTGTTCCCTAGAAATGAATCCCTTGTGGTCTTTGTCGATAGCATCAAATCGGTCTCTGATTGCTTCTCATTAGCTCATCTTCCGGATCGCACCGCATTGTGACATCGAACCTACCGATAGTGCAGAATGTCCATGCTATTGAACGTTCCACGTGTATTGACATCTTCCAATCCCATAGTACGTAAGAATTTCTTCATATGATCGTATCTGCAATCGAACAGCAAAGAGACAATCAGAACATCTTGTTGGTGGTAGGAAAAACAGCTTCGAAGGTGAAACGTACTCCTTTTGCTTCCTCGCTTCACCCCAGCCCAATTCTTCAGCCATTATGGCAATAACACGAGGCAGCACGTCAAGCGTGAGGTTTGCATTGAGGAAGGCCAGACGAGTACGTCGCGCAAGTACATCCTGGCAAATAATCACGATGAGTTTGGAATTGAATCAATGTACTTTGTTCACATACCTCAGCTGTACAGGCGTATTCTTGACGCACAGCGTGTCGCACCTCTTCTTCAAGATAAGGATATCCCTCCGCTATGGGGATGCCGAGCACAGGCCATCTACGTGCATGACGGGGAAAACGACGTTTAAGATCTAGGAATAATGATAAATCATCATGGTAGTTATGTACCGTTTGCCAGTCGGACTGGCCATCTTGGCGACCTCAAATGCGCGGTCGCCGTAGGTGTTGGCTAAGTGCAGCGCAACCTGTGAGCCATCAAGATATAAGTAGTCTGATCAGTGGCAGAGCGATATACGATACCTCTCTCTGGATTCCGTAATTTTGAATGAGTTTGATAAACATCGTAGGAGTCCAATCCTTAGCGCCAATCAAGTACACATCAGTTGTGACGCATGCATTGCGCGGTGATAGGCCATATTCCTTGATTGCTGTATCAACAACTTCCTCCGCCATTTCCCTGCACAGACAAAGGTCATGCAGGAAGATCACAATTGGCAGAAAAATACATGGAGTTGGTACCGGTAAGTCGTCCACTTGCCACCAGCAACAGTCAGCAACTTCGAATCGCTTACAGTAATAATGTGGTTCCGCGCCAGACCTATTATCCCCATTTTTTATTTTTCAATTGGTCGTCTGTAGCATTGGTACGCATCCAAAGAAGTGCAGTACCTTGGGTTCCGGCTATGCCCAACTTGGTAGGGTCTTTGACGAGCGGTCGGATGCCACTCCAAGCGGCCAGCACGTCACCTCTCCGAACGGTCACATCCTTCATGAAGTAAGTATGTAAGAATCATCTCGTCCGGGTGTGGAACTACAGCCCACACAGCAGTTCTGTCACCGTACCTGGTTAAGATAATTAGAGACTTCCTTGAGCACAAAAGCAATTTCTTCTTCCAACGGCTTAGGCTGATCGCTTAGCGTAGTTGGCGTGTCGGTGGTGCCGCTTATCGTGTTTCCCTCCTGCGTTGGCCAAGTAAGAATAATGATAGGGAAACTATACGCAAGGGGGATGTCACATACCCAAGGCAAAAAGAAGATCACCCTTCCATCGCTTGTAGCAGGATCAAGAAGACCCATATCTCGAGGGGCATAGTAATCGGGCAGCACGATGTGAACACCGGCACTTGGTACAACCAGATCCTGGCACTTATCGCCTTCATCCATCTTACGAAGTGCATCGGTGAATGGGCCGGTTGCATTTATCACTCCTTTAGCTTTGACCTCCCAACTCTTGCCGCTCAGATTGTCGCGGACCACTAACAAAACAAAGAGAACCATCCATTATGTATCAGCTCAAAGTTCATAGACGAGGGCAGGTCATATTGAACATACATGCTCCAGTCACCACTTCCTTCTCGTTGCCATTCTCGTCCTTGACTCGAGAGCGGATCAAACTAACAACCTTTCGTTGTATATCCAAGTAAGTTACTTAGTTGCACAATGGTGGCACGATCTCAACTCTCGATGAGGGCAGAGCAGGTTCATTACCTCGACATGATTGGCAATAGTAGCGCCGTAGCTGGCTGCAGTTAGAGCGAGCGCAATGTTCGTACGAGAGTCATTGTGAGCGCCGTCATAGTAGACCATCGCGCCCACCAGTGAATCCGAGCGCAACATAGGAAACTTCTCCAATGCTTTGCCTGCATTAGCAGAGACATCAACATTTTACCTTTAACTGCAAGTGCCATCGAAGATGCAGTTGAGTACCTTTGGATAGGAAGTAGCTGCTCTCCAGGCGCTGGCTTCCAGCAAAGACATCATAGAGTTTGGATCCAAACCAAAAGTAGGGCACCTGGGCAGAGAAGGCATAAAATTGAGGAATTGCAGTGAATGTACATTCTATATATTGAGATCATGATGAGTACCTGCCACCACTTGTAGATTGGCAGCATGATCGGCATCTGGTACGACAGGTGCGGTGCGATCTGGAGCACTGTCGCTCGTTCGTGCAACGCTTCCCGGACCATCTTGTACTGTTCATAATCAAGATTCTTGATCGCCTGTGCGTGAAGGTGAGAACGTAGGTGAGAATGCCGATGGCGTACAGGGAACAAGAACGAAATCATTCCTCGCACCTTCTCCAAGTAGCGAACTCCACCATGGATGAGCTTGGTGCTGCGGGATGACGTTCCCGACGAGAAGTCGTACTTCTCCACCAGCGCCACGTTGAGGCCCCGCGTCGCTGCGTCCAGCGCGATGCCCGTGCCCGTGGCGCCTCCGCCGACCACCAGCAGATCAAACTCCTTTCCCTCACTCAACTTGGCCAGCTGGTCCTCCCTTATGGGCATATATCAAAACAATTAATTTATTTTATCTTGAGAAGGGTTATTTTAAATTAAAAATAAATGATATGATTGAAATTAAATTAAAAAGAGGTAGATGTGTAACTTTACCGAGTGGGCAAAGTGGCAGCTGGCGGAGGCAGCCACGATGGTGGGGTGACACGCCTAGATGACGCGGGGGGCGACAATGTCGAGTAGAGCAGCAATCCGCCTCCGGCCACCGCGCCGCTGGCCCCGACGAAGATTGCCGCCCGCTTGAGCCGGCGAGTCCACATCCTCTTCTCTGCTTTGTCCTGCTTCCTCTACTTTGGAGATGGCAACACCAGATGACGTGAAATTTTGACGCACAAGAACGCTGGGTGTTCTCGCTTTCCCACACCTCGGCTTTCCCGCCAGAAGAACAGAAGACCTGCTTCAAATTTTTGGATTTTGTCACCTCTTTTGAGAGAGAAATGGAGAAATTTGAAATATGTATTTACATGCAGTGAGGTGTTCGCTGCTGTCACCCAAGACAGCATGGGCACAGCTTGCGTAGCTTGCGATAGCACTTGAACAGCTTCCACCGCTGCCGCCACGTAAGACCTGCAGTGGTGTTAGGACCGTGCAATGTGTGCCCCCAAAGTGACGTGATTGCTTGAGTTACCCTTTGTCATTTTGTGGGCCATCTGGGCTTGCTTCACTCTGGCCATGAGGGGCACCTTCTCCTCTGAGGTCTTCTTCTTGGCCTTCTTCTTCTTTTTCTTCTTCTTGTCGTTCTTCTTCTCCTTGTCCTTCCCCTTGGCCTTGTTGGGCAGTCGGTGCTCTCCCCCACTGCCTGCGGCCGCCGGTGGCAGCGGGCCGCCGTTTGAGTAAACGGGCGTAACCGCTGGCGCGGTTGGTACTGAGCCACTACTGCCGGTGGAGGACGGCGCCATCATACTACGTGTGTATGATGGCGCCACGGTCTGGCTGGCCGTATCGCCCATATCCCTCTTCGCTTTCTCCTCTCTCTCCTCTTGCTTTCCCTTATTCTCTTGTTGGTTTTGGTGGTAGCTTTACCTCCTATTGAGTGGTAAACGTGCCTGTGTAACCAACCGGCGTCTTGCCATGTTGAATATTCAAACGCCTCTTCTTGTACTCACCGGCCCACTTACAACACCTGCATAGCCACTGGACTCAGTACTTCATGAGGAAGGAGGCCTGTCGTCTACAACTCCCAGTCACGTACATGACTGCCCCATCACTTGTGCTTCTTCAGCACGACCGGACCTAAGTATGGGCCGCGGAGTATTCCTATCCACCACTCCTAGGACAATGCTGTCCGTGGACTGACCGTGGTACCTTGAGGACTGAAGTGCATGACGGCCATCAACTGAAACGTTCTGGTCACATTCCAAAAAAAATTAAGAACGGAGTAGAAGCGGACAAAGGCTGGAGAGAACACTCGCAACTATTTCAGCGTTACCGGACACGCTGGTCAATTCTAGACCAGAGAAACCATCCACAGAGGAGCACACAACACCACTTGCTCACATAGGCGCACTCTGAGTGAAATGGCGTCCTCCTCGAGCAGCAAGCCCTACAAGCTGGACCTGACCACCCTGGAGCCGGAGCTTCGAGAAATACTTGAGCGGGCTCCTCTGTTGGAACGGTCCGTCAAGTGTTTTATCTGGGCTGAGGTACAGCACTCATTTTTTTAAATCATATATTTATCCTCAGCAAACATTTTTCTTCAAAAGAAAAAGGAAATACCCAAAAGAAAAGTCTCCATAAATAATAGAACGAAAACGAAAGAATAAATAAAACGAAAGCGAACTAACACGGATTGTGGTGGCCGTTGGGGGGAACAGATCGCACAGCCGAGCAACAAACCCTTCCCGTCGGACCTGGACTTCCTCAACTTGCTCAATGCCATCTTTGGCGTTCGGGATGCCTACCTTCAGCTTGAGGACAATATCACCAAGGCCTACAGCGAAGTGGTCCCGAGAAACAAACAGCAAATTGTATGCTCCACCAATTGAGTGATACCAAGGGATATGAAGAGGAATATAAATTAACTCACCTCTTTTCAGGCTTCGCCAGAGGCACAGGTTCTACTCCAGGCACTGGCCGACGTCTATGCGTACAGCAAGAAGCTGGTTCAGCTACGTATCGCCGCCCACAACGAGCAGAAGAAGGGCGGCAAAGTTCTGCCCAAACCGCGACTCGTGCGTCTCGCCGATCGCCTGCAGCTGTCGGAGAAGGAGCTCTATGCCATGGCCTACATCGTTTTGAGGTAAAACAACCGACATACTTTGTGCACGAAGTGTGCATGCTGACAAACACACAATGTTGATGCGTGCAGCTACGCCGAGCAGCTGAGCTATGAACCAGGCCGTTCCTATTCGTTCTATATCATGTGTCGCATGTGCGAACTGACTATTCCCGAGAGCATCCAGTTCCTCTCGCCTGCTCGGAAGCACGTCAAGGAAGGCGTGTTCTCGCCGCCTGATGACGATCCCATTGGCGGCTACGGCTTCAAGGTTCCATACACGACATGTCTCATCCTCACCGGTGGCGAGCTCACCGAGGTACATCATTTTTCTTGGCTCCAGCTCCATTTGTGTGGATCCATGAGATTCATTATAACAATGGAAACTTCCTTGACCATCATTCTAGACCGATATGCTTAAGATCGACAAGACGATTCTGCATGACCTCATCTTGGAGGAGGACGATGGATCCGAAAAGTTCTCCCTGCTTCGCCGTAGCTACTCAGCGATTCGTCCCAGCAAGACGGAGGACGAAGAGGAAGATAATAAGGAAGATGACCCGTTCGCATCGAGCGCGGACTCTGATCAGGAAGGCGGTTCCGACAAAGAACCTGTTAAGGTTTGTTCTATACCTCTTTTGATGTTTCTCACCCCATTGTTCCATCGGCACCGACTGATGTTGTGTTGTGTGAACAGGAGGATGACACCGACATCTATGATTTCCTGCGTGAGGAGGTGTTAGCCGAAGTCTCGAAGAATGAAACGTCAGGCGATGCTGATGACAGCACTAACTCCACCGTGCTTACAAGCTACACTACCAACACTGGTTACCTTTCTGACCACATCGAGTGGCTCGCTACCCGTATTCGTGTTGTACGTCACACTCCGTTAGTCTGCGTTTATTATCGCATTGATGCAGGTGATAACCTTGCCCACAACAGCGCAACATTGCGCGAGAGCGTGAGCAGGACCTGGACAAGGATGCCAAAAAGGAGATTCAGCTGCGCGAGCTGGCCGCAAAGGAGCGCATGCTCAAGGTAGCTGTTTCGGTCAAATGAGCATTTGACAAAAATCAGTTCATATGGACACTTTCTCACGCTTTGCTTCCTTCTCTTTTAGGCCAAGTGTGATAAACGTTTGGCACTTACTCTCCAGTCCGGTGGCTGGGTTCCACGACTCGAACGCTTGGCAACGCGTATGCAGCTGGACACTTTCGAAAAGAACGTACTCTTGACACTGATCGGAAATGTTGTGAGCTGCAACGTATGCCCGGACAGCAACGGCTACAGCTCCTGGAGGTAGGCGACAACCCTTTCAACTGACGTTATAATTCAATACTCATCGTGATGATTACAGTCGGTCGATCACTTCATTCACCGTGCGAGACCTCCTGGGCGTATTCTGCGATGGATTTGAGGAGGAAGTTCAGTGCCGTAAGTACTTCTACAAGAGCTCCAAGCTCATCAAGGAAGGCATTATTCGTATTGACAGCTCGTGGACTTCTGAACTGATGAGCACCACGGTTGAATTGGATCGCCGCATGCTTGATTTCGTTGTTGGCCTTGGTACGCTCTATTCCTGCGCGGATGGCTCCTGGCTTAACTCTCATTGGCTCACGATGTCTCCGCTTGGCTGCGCAGATACTGAGTTTTCGGAGTTGGTTGAAGGCAGCCATCTATATACGCCGACAGTCGACTTGACCCAAGTGATCTTGCCCGAGGACCAGAAGCAACTCATCATTCGCACGGTCTCCAACTTTGACAACTTTTCCAAAGCTCGCAAACGCCTTGGATTCGATCAAGTCATATCCTACGGTGCAGGCATTCTGCTTCTGTTCTTCGGCAAGAGTGGCACAGGCAAGACGATGATGGCCAATGCTGTGGCTAAGATGATGAACAAGCGCATTCTGCTCATCAACTATCCATCTCTGGGCTACAGCGTCTCTGACCAGGTCATCCGCTTCATCTTCCGCGAGGCCAAGCTCAACGATGCGATCCTGTTCTTTGATGAATGCGAGGCTATGTTCGAATCGCGCGACATGAGCAGTGGCAGTGTCAATCTGCTGCTAACTGAGATCGAGCGACACAACGGTCTTATCATTATGGCCACCAACCGCGCCTATGGTACGCTTATTTGGAAGTAGTTTCTTGTCACAACGCACCCGTTCACTCTTTTATGCTCAGATTTGGATGAGGCTATGCACCGTCGTATCACGCTTGCGATCGAATTCAAGAACCCTGATCCGTTCCTTCGTGCCGCTATCTGGAAGGCTCACATCCCACCTAGCGTGAGCCTTGATGCAAGTGTGAACTTTGAGGAATTGGCCATCAAGTACGAGCTTACTGGTGGTTTGATCAAGAACGCCATCCTTTATGCGCTCTCCGAGGCCGTCAACCGCGACGCCGAGAAGCCAGGTTGGTCATACGCCATTACCTCTCTGTCCCCTGAGAGGAAGACACAGTCTAACCACAATCATGCTGTGTGGTGCAGTTATCTTGCAAAAGGACCTCAACCAGGGCGCTCTTCACCAGCTGCGTGGCCACCTGTCAATGATTGATTTCGATCGCCGCGTGGTTCCATCGCGCAGTTTGGAGGAAGTCTTTGTAGATGTCAAGATTCAGAAACAGCTACATCATATCATACAAATGGAGAAGGCTCGCCAGGTTCTCTACTCGGAGTGGGGATTCAGCGAGAAGATGATGAACGATCAGGGAACCACTTGCCTCTTCTACGGTCCTCCCGGTAGGTCCTGACGGATGCTTGATTCTCTATTCTGTGCTGGAACGGCTCAATTGTTTCTAATCGGTGCTTGCGCTCCAGGCACGGGTAAGACGGTAGCTGCAGAGGCGATCGGCTTCGAGACTGGCCGACCCCTCAAGGTTATCAACTGCGCTGAACTTGTGTCCAAGTACGTGGGCCAAACAAGCAAGAACATTGAGGCAATCTTTAAAGAGGCCAAAGCCATGGATGCCGTCATGGTCTTCGATGATGCTGAGGCCCTGTTTGGCAAGCGCACGGATCAGAGCAACTCAACTGACCGCTACGCTAACATGGACACTGGTATGAGAAGTCCTTTCTGATCTTCATCAGAATTGAAGCGCTAATCCCTATTGATCGCCAGGCCTCTTACTGTATCACATGGAGCGCTTCCCTGGTATATGTGTCGTGACTACGAACCTGCTTAACAACATCGATGAAGCTTTCTTCCGTCGCTTCCGTTTCGTTGTGGAGTTCTCCCTACCATCGGTTTCGCTGCGCGAGAAGCTCTGGCGGGCGCATCTGCCGTCTAAGGCTCCGCTGGACAAGGATGTTAATCTCCGTGAGCTTGCTGAAAGGTTTGCTTTCAGTGGCAGTGTTATCAAGAACTGCTGCTTCAAGGCAGCGTCAGCCGGTACGGTTTTCTCTTTCCTTCCGGTGGAACCAAGCCTGATTGATCACTTCCACAGTTGCACTTCGCGTTGATTCGGCCAAGCGCATCATCACCATGGCCGATCTTGTGGAGGCTGCCTCCTACATTCAAGAAAACACTACTGGCACAGCTCCGCCCCAGATGTTCAATTAGCTCCCACAGTGAACCTTCTTTCAAATGCATACTCTCCTCTCCACTCTTCACGTCCATTCTTTTCAGCCTGGAAGGGCAGTGATGAAGATACTGAAAACTGGGTTGTTCCTTTGGGATGTACAGCACTGAGTCATATAGTGTACATTCTTACTCGCCTGTTCCTGGCTGAAACGGCTGAGTGTGAATGCTGCTGGCACCTCAGCAGCATCCACAGCATGCAGGCTCGCCGTCATCATCGAACCGCTGATAGCCATTATGCGTGCGCCCTCGGTGTGCAGCGCCCTGTGGATTCCCAAAAAACTCATCACTTGATATGGATTGCACGCCTAATATAGTGTTAATGCCTGCACCTGAGTGACTGCTGCTAAAGCCTACCTTTATACTTGTTCAGTTCTGAGTTCTGAGTTGATAGATATCGCTGTGCGTTGGGAACAGGCTTCTCTGGCAATGGCAGTCTTTTTCATCCACACATACAATGTTCAGATCAAGAGCAGAACATGAAGGAGGAAACAACAATGAATAAATACCCAAGTTCCTGTGCGACCTCAGTTGCCAACATGAACCTTCATCATTCGGACATATCAATAAATGTTAGCAATAAACTTTCAAATCATTCAAAGCGATCATGAACTAGTACCTGTAGTCGTCAGCTACAGTGTTGTCGTATTTGGCCTTCAGGTCAGACGTCAGCGGCGAGTGATCGTGCTCCTTGAAGTACTCATCCAAGCGTCTGTTTCCCCCGAGTCGCATTGCAGTGATATGCTTCTCTGTCCATGTGTCCAACTCCACCGACCTGAGGATAACATGCGTTCAGAAAGGATGATCATGCCCGCATCATCTTCATCTTCAGCAACCGCGAGTGGAACAAAGCTTCATGTTAACACTGGTTCAAAAGAGAATGAGGCACCTGACGAAGGAGAGGTGCACACCGAGCGCCCGGTGACCTCCAGAGCAGTTGATACAGAGGAACACGCCCAGCGTGACTGACGCCCACGTCGGAAAGGCCTTACCGCACTCGAAACAGGTCTGAAAGATTTGTCCCAGTTAGCATCGACCGACAGCTGCAGCATAATTATTCTTTTAGTTGGAATAAAAAAGGAAATTATTATTATTATTTTAAATCCACGTTAAATAAATAAATTGTTTCAAAAGTGGCAAAAAATTGTACGTTATTGCCGGGGTAGGCAAGGATATCTTTCAACTTGGTGTCCGTGCCAGCATCCATCTTCTTTGAACTTCCCGCAAACTTGCCGCCCAAAATGAAATATTTACGAAATGCATTTCGAAATCTCGAAACAGGTTGACTCGCAGCAGAAACGAGTTTCAATTAATTGAAGGAGGAAATACAGCAAAAAAAGCAGCGAAAGCGGTTACAAGGAAAGGACACACTTGAGGGGAAAGAGGAGGTCTCTTGTTTCAATAAGACTCCACTACGGACCTCTTCGAAGTGGCCTACTTCGTCCCTCCAAACTCCATTTTTTGCTCTCCGTAATAATTTATAATTATTATTTTTGGGATTCTACGAGTATGGAGTTCAGAGATGAAGAGGAGCGGTGGGAACGGGGCGAGCTGAGGTGGGAGGAGGACAAGGGCTGCATCCTGTTCGCGGGCAAGCCCATCCTCTACAACTTCCGGGATGTGGCCGCCTACGCCACTACCTCCCAGTACGTGTTTTGTATTTTTTATTTTTATTTTAAATAACAATAATATTCAATGCAAGACAAAAACAACAGAAATAGAAAAATAAATAGAATTTTAATTGATTATTCGCGGATGCATTCGAGAAATTAATAGAAATCGAATGCGTGAATAATATATTTTGTAGATTATTTATGAAATATTTTTTTCAGCAGGGGTACCATGCTGCCGGGCTTGGTGTACCGCAGTTCGTCGGTGTCGCGCGGGAAGGTGACAAGCGAGGAGGTCGAGAAGGGCACTCTCGCGTTCTGGTCGTCGCACCTCAACATCAAGACCATTATCGATCTCCGTACGACAACGGAGAAGAGGTACATGCATTGCGACCGAATGATCATCAGCAGCCTCCTGCTCGTGCTGCTGTGCCCAGAACAAGTGTGCTGATGCTTGGTGGTGAAAATAGAGCCGACGAACACGATAAGCTCGTGGAGAAGGTCTATCCCACAGTATCGCTCACGCTGAAGCGAACACCAGTCACGAATCGACGGCGTTACAACGCCAATATTCTCTCCTACAGCACTCTTTTCCGCGGGTTTGTGCTGCCCGCCTCCCCCAGCACAAAGGCTCGCGTGCTGCGCGCCTTCTTTGCGGCGGGTATGCTCCGGGCCTGGGTTTCTCTCACTGGTTCCGTGTGGTAACTGACTGGTGATCATCCATATATGCAGGCGATGATACCGGCAGACTCAAGTCGGCTAAGGCGATGCTGTGTCGCGAAGTAGTGAGTCCGCGTGGTCTCGTATCACTGTATATACTGATGCTTACCCAATCTGCAAAGGAAATCAAAAAGGTACAATGCGTTCCTTCCCGTCTTTGATTCCCTCTGTACTGAGGTCTCGTTCTACAGATTTTGACGATTTGCAGCGATCCAAATAATTATCCAATCCTCTTCCACTGCTCGTCGGGCAAGGACCGAACAGGCTTGATTGCTGCTCTCATTCAGTCCGTGTGCGGCGCTAGCGAAGAGGACATTCTCAACAGCTATGCTGAATCCGAGAAGTATCTGGAGCCCGTGCTTAACTTGATTGCAGAGGAAGATCGGAAACGAGGACTCTGCGAGGAGTTTGATGGCACACCGCGGTGCGCTGCCTCTCAACATTTTGCTATTTATAAGACGACCATACTAAGGTTCTGTTGTTTCTAGGCATGCAATGGAAAAGACGTTTGAGTTCATCAGGGAGTCATACGGTAGCGTGAAGAGTTACTTGACAGCCATCGGTTTCGCCCATCATCATCAACGTCGGTTACGCGAGGCTCTCATGAAAGAAGCATCTCAGGGCTGCGATAGTGATGATTCAACGGCGTCGGAAGTGGACGATAATGATGAAGTGGAGGAAGAAGACGAGAGCGAACTGGACAGGGCTGAGGGAAAGGCGAAAGAGGCTAAAAAAGAAAACTATGGCTCCAGCATTACCGGCGCCTTATCGCCCAATCGCAAGCGTATCAAGGAGATGCGACCAACGCGCCGCAGCCTCTCTTCTTCAAAAAGTTCTACGATGTAAGACACGACATGTCGATCGTCGTTACCAGCTGGTGCTGCTATCGACTTCTTTGCCTAGCAGGCGAGGATACGGAGCTGGTGCGCACGGCTGCGAAGCTATGCCTCTACTGACTGATAACCCTGGAGCTATTCAGTAGACGACGGCCGATGAGCATCGAGTCGTGGTTGCAGTGGTGATAAGATGTTAGTTAAGTCCATTCAAAGGTAATAGTACTCATCTTGAACAGAGCCTCGCGAATGAGGAAGCTCGAAGCAGTAGTGCC
>CDEZ01021425.1:0-25197 GCA_000826365.1 Acanthamoeba royreba | reverse complement strand
TCACTAGGAGATAACACACTCTTTCTGTTGCTACGCAGATCAAGCCAAGAATGGGAGTGTACATTCTTGTGTAACTTAGCAACGTCAACACTTTCACATCTGCAGTATGTCCAATAGTGTTTGGTATGTCATCTCCGAGCGCGTCTTTTGTGCCTTTCCTTTCCTCGACTTGCCATGCCGTGGGTTTGACCGCGGCCGACCTCGATGGCGCACCCTTGCTGTGCGCGGTTGTCTGGGACCAGCACCACCTTGGTGTTACTCGGCATCAGTGTACTCAGTCTACAGTACCATCGTGGTCTCGCCGATGGCACAACTCCTCGGCGGCAAGCATCGTCATCCTACACCAGACATGTTACGATTCTCCGTGGACTCAGCTGTGTTGCTGAAGAAACGTGACGGAGGATAATAGACAAATACTCTGAAGACTTTCTTCTTACTTGTGGGGGTCTAATGAAACACAAAGCCAAGCCCATCATGACTGATATCAGCACGCAGGAAGTTTTCATCGGGAGGAGGCATCAGCGCGTGGGCAGGGCTGCGGCGGCGAGCGCCTCTCGGAGTGCGCCCATCTGGGCCATGGTGCGCGATTGCTGGGCGCTGAGGTCGGCGTGATCGACAAGCCACCGGGGTGAGCAGGGCGCCAGGCCATAGGCGAGGATGGTGTCGACGAACCCGTCGCTGTCACGTTCATCGTCTGTGGCGACTGGTCCGGACGAGGCAAGATCGCTAAAGGCAGTTTCGGTAGTGGTGACGGAGGTGGCGGAGTCGATGAACGAAGACAGTTCTGAAAGACTGCGGTCGGAGGTTGTGCGGTACTGGCTCGGCACCGTGAGCAGTGTCGCCGAAGGAAGGGCCGCAGCACCTCCGAGTTGAAGGGCTTGAATGGTGGCGGAAGGAGTAGCAGGGGTGTTCTTCTTGCGGCGCCAGAGAGAGGGAAGCTTCATCCTTGAGTGTGTGGGTGGGTGAGTGTGCTTGCGCAGGAGTGTACAGAGGATAAAACAAAACCGCTTCAGATCCCAGCATTTAAGTGAGGCGCCGGTTCACAGCCAGCTGGCTCCGGGGTAGCAGCAGATGAGGACAACATCTGCCACGAGTGCACAGACATAGGGCGATAAATGCGCGACTGCCCCGGAGCACTTGGGTATCAGCTGAGTACTTCAGGCATTGGGCTACTCGTTCGGGGATTCTTGGGCACCAGCCACACGCTGCTCGCCAAGGTCAATGTTAGATATACATCAGGCAGGTGGGGATGCTAAAAAGCTTGCATCACCGGTTGGTGTTTGACCAGATGGCTCTTCTGCCTAAAATGCTCCTTTCCACGTGTGCTCGGATGCTTTTCCACCATTCGCATTGCTCTCGGGTGTCCACTCGGGTCGGCAACATTCTTCACATTCTGGTACGATATATCTTTCTGAAAATATGATTCCTTTGTTCTCAGAGACAGATACAGACAGGTCCGCTCCTTATCGCGTCTTCTCCTTCAGGGAAGTCAGCGGACCTCAGTGATCGTACTGTTCAGCTATCTGCCCTCCGTGAGTGCACTGTTGCCGGCTTCAGGAGGGCATTACCAACAGCTTGGAAGGCTTAGTGCTTCGGAGTACACAAGTCCCCTGGGCTGGTATGCTGAAGCGCTGCGTAGAATAAAACCTCATCTGCGTTCAGTTTGCTAGCTACGTCAGATTCTCATTCGGGATCGTAACTTTCGCCTTCCTTTCACCGATATCTCCGTTTAACGGCCAATCAGAAGTACCACGGTAAAAGTTTTCCCGCATCTCAAATTTTAATCAGTTGGCGCAAGATGGAGCACCAGGGAGATGAAGTGCGTAAAGATGAGGACATCAAGAGCGTCATTCATCGCCTTGGCGTGAAATTTGGCCGATCCGGTCCGGAACTTGATCATCTAGTGCAGCGGCTGAATGAGCAGTGGATCACCCATCTGTCCCATTGGCGCGCCCTCACCCCTGCACAGCGGGATCAGTTCAAACTGCCCCTCTTGCTCGTCCACGAGCTGGACCAGCTCGCTGGAGTCACGTCCGAAGGAGCAGGCGGTGAATTTCCGCATCCGCGTCATCCCTCGACCAAGCGTAGCCGCCTGGAGAAGGAAGGGGAAGCGGAAGAGGGCGACGAAGCGGGCAAGGAGGGCTCCGAAGCCAAGCGTCGTAAGGCACTAGGTACCCATTATTCAATTGAATCGCCACTCAATTATCTTCGAATTCACGTTTACAAATCGCAAATAGAAACGCAATAAATTTATTTACCTGAATAATATTATGAAAAATCAAATTATTTAAAAATGAGATGATAATTATTTTAATTATTTTCTATTATTAAAAAATAATGGTAAAAAATGCTTGCTAACTGAATTGGTCTTACAGCCACTGCGGTGCCGCCCGAGGTCATCCTCAATCCCAAGTATGCTGGTCCGGCTTCCGTGGCCGAGATCAAGGCGGCGGTCGACAAGACCATCGACAACCCGTTCCCGCACGCCCTGCTGCGCGATGTCTTTGATGAGCGGTTCCTGGAGGGCCTCAAGGAGGAGATCATGAGTCTGCACTACCTTCAGAAGGCCAACGATCTCTACGACTTCCTCCAGAGCAATGACCTCAAGGTTGTTGACCTGTCATGAGTCCGTGAGTAGGTTTGCTCATCAACATGACCGGTGGCCAGGGATGCACACTGCCGCACGTCAGCAAGCTTAAGGAGCTCCTTTATAGTTCCGACTTCCGTAGCTGGCTGCAGGGTATTACAGGCATTGAGGTTGGTTATCTACATTGATGAAAGTAGGTGGCTTTTACTCACATAGCTGGGCTGTCATCAGGGGCTCAACGATACGATTGACATGTCATGCGCAAGGTACATCGACGGCTCTACTTTACTCTGTCACGATGACGAGCTCGAAGGGAGGCGTATTGCCTATATCATATATCTCGTGCCAAAGGATTGGAGAGATGAGGACGGGTACGCGTACTCCTGCCTGTAGTGCTTGCGAGCAGTATGCTGAGGGCGTCGTTCGCAGAGGATCGTTGGACTTGTTCGGTGTTAATGAGCATCAAGAGCCAGATAGCATTGTATCTTCTTTCACACCGGCGTGGAATTCGCTCTTTTTCTTCGTAGTTAACCCAGTCTCCTATCATCAGGTACATGCGTTACGTGACGCCTTCTGACTAGACTCAATCTAATATGTTCACGCTTAGGTCGCTGAAGTACTGACCGCCGACAAGGAGCGCCTTTCAATTAGCGGCTGGTTCCACGGCCCACCTATCGAGCGTCCGCCCCACTACCGGGAGCCTCCACTACCCGAAATTCCACCAATTCCTACAAATCAGGTAGTGTCCTCTAGTTCATCGACGGGCACTAATCCGGCGGAAGAGGAACTCGCCGCGAAGCTGCTTTCCGAGTGGCTCGATCCCGTCTATCTTGATCCCAAGAACTTGAAGGACATCGCAGCCGAATTTGAAGAGGAACAAAGCATCGAGCTACACAACTTTCTCAACGCGGAGAAGTTTGTGCAGCTGGTTGAAACGCTTCACGATCAGCCTTGGGAACTTCATGGTCCGGCCAACAAGCGCCACTACCAGATCCTGCCCGATGGCAAGGAGGTATGATGTTCCATTTGAGTCTGGCCGTATTGCTCGGCTGACAGTTTTCTCTTATTTAGAATGACATAGTGAAGGAGTGCAAGCGGTTTCTGTTGTCACAAGCCTTCTTTAATTACCTGAAGCAGATCACTCAGGGCGACTTTATCAAGTGCAGTAGCCAAGGTACGCTAGCTCACAAGCTAGAAGGCGAGGACAAATGAATATTAATAGTTCCCATCAATTCTAGTTCGCTGCTTCCGTCCGGGCACCTACACACTCGTGCAAGACCAACCGACTGATGAGATGGCGCTGGATGTGGTTCTCTGCTGTGCTACCAACACAATTCCGCTGGTATGATGCTGAGTGCACATAATGTCTGGCGCTGTGCTAACTCCCATCGCGTGAGTAGGAGGCTGGAGGACAGTTGGTATACATGGACTCAGACACCGAGCTGCTTACGGTCCCGTGCACTCCCAACAGCCTGGCCCTAACCTTCAGGTCCGTTGCTAGCGATGACTCCTCTTTGTTGTGTCCATGCAAAACCCGGTGTACCTCTGGTCCTCATCTACAACATTGTACAGGGATCCGGGCACGATGCGCTTCATCAAGTATGTTAACCACCATGCACACAACATCCGATACGACTTTTCTTTCGTCTTCAAGGAGGAGAAGAGCACTGAGGATGGTGAAGATGGCGACGATGCCGACCAGCCATACGAGGACGAGAACGAAGAACGCGAAGCCTGAAATTTCCCGTCCAAAGAAATTAAAAAAGAAAAGATTTTCCTTCTGTTCCTCGGTTTTCTGTCGACTTGATAATTAATTTCCCTCTGGAAGAAACTTTAACCTCTTGTAGCGAGAACCAAGATGCAGGCCAGTAAGGCAACCGTAGATGAAGTGCTGGAGGCCATCGCCGATTGCATCCTCCAGTGTGTTCTCTTCTCGACTGAAGCAGATGAGACTGGAGCCAAGGTGCGTTTACCCGTTTGATATACTTATCGACCATGTTCATAGGAGGAGTTTTAGTTTTTATATATTTACACTCGATACTAAAACTTAAAAATTAAAAAAAATGGAAAACAGCTCAAGTCACTCAACACCGACCCTCTGGTGGGCGCCATGAAGTTCTTGTCGGACCTCGGTACGGTTTTGCTGTTCTCTCTTGTGGTCAGCTTAGATCTGAGTCTCTTCTGCCTTGTTGGTGATAGCCATCAAGAAGGCGGCGCAGTGGGGAGAGCTAGACAAGAAAATGGAGCAGGAGATGCTTTCCTCCACCAAGGTACCTGCTGTCGTGACGGACCTCACCCCGCGGCAAAGGATTGCATTATCTAGGCGCTAACGCACCCACGCTGTGAATAGGAGTTACAAGAGTGCGTGCTTGCCATCAATCGGAACATTCAAACTATCGCCGACAACCCTATCTCAAAAGATGCGAAAAAGGCGCTGCTCGTGGCAGCCAAATCTCTGATGCAGCGCACGGTACAATCCATGATCATCAGACACTTGCGGAGGACGATGACTAACCGCAGCTTCTTTATTTAAAGGTGTTTCTGCTGCAAACAGCAGACTTGTACGATATTCGCCAGATCATTCGATTGGGTCGAGATTCCAAGGATTGGAACGATAAGCTTATGAATTGTCACAAGTGCGTCTCAGAAATAAGCCTCTTTTCGAATCGTTCGGCAGGCACTCATTTGTCTCGTTCTATATTTCAGTGTCGTGGAACTGCCAGAAATTGTCCGTCAGTACATATTCCAAACAGTGAGCCTTTCAAAGATTGTTTCGGTTCGAGTCAATTACATTGTGGATCCCATCTTGAAGAAGAAACTCGAAAAGCCCAATGAGGTTCTTCATGTCCTGATGAAGCGATTCGGCTTTTTTCTTATGCATCCACGTGTGCAGGTGATCTCCAATGCACCCGAGCAGCAGATTCATCTGACTGCTGCTATCATGCAAGGCCAAGCTGGGCCCACAGAAGTGAACCACCGGATTACGCTTCACGATCAGGTATTACACACTTCAGGGGTTTTTTCCAACACTAATTACTTCAACTCCTATTTAGATCAACTCCGCAGTTGAAGAGATTATTTTCTACACGAAGGAATCATCTGCGACACTGTTTGCTGGTCTTGACCTCGACATTCCTCTGGATGAGGATGATCAAGACAATCTTCCTGGTATGTTGGTAAATCCTGGAAGAGACAGCCCCCAATACTAACTATCTGTTCCAGGGCCGTTACTGGGTGCTGCTGGAATGGGAATTGAGAGAGCGAAGGTCGATGCCGGCCTAGCAATGTTGGCTGAGGCTATCGCGACTGCGGATAAGGCCTCTGCCACTGCTGCTTGTACTATGATTAAGGAGGTGGGTTCGTTCGCCCTCGATGGTCCAATTCATCGGCCCGCTTATCTTCAATTGTCAGGGAGTGGATGGAATGCTCAGTGCGGACAAGCACCCGAGCCTCAAAGGAGCAGCTGAACGGCTTGCGCAAACCTTGCGTGACTTGTTCGCGGCGTATAAAGATGTGGCTGCAAGGCCAGGAGATCGCGCCGCCCTTCAGCGACTTCAGCAGGTGCGCTCTCTTCACACAGCTGAGAAAATTGTGTGGTGACTGACATCTACCTGAAGGCTATGGCGGCAGTGGAACAGGCTGCTGCCCGAGTTGCTGATCTAAGTGCGGCAGCGGCTATCGATCCTATCACTGCCGATGCCATGGCGATTCATGATGCTTTGCGCGATGTTCGCGCAGCGGCTACGGCAGGAAACGCAACGGCCACTAGTGCCGGTAAGCAAACGCTTTGGAATGCCTGAACATCTAAATGTTGTTTCTAATACTGTGGAACTTGGCCTTCTCAAAAAGCATGCCAAGGAGTTGCTGAAGCCATTGCTCGTCTAAATGCCGATCTCGATGATGACTCTCGAAAGCGTATGCAAGCTGCTCTTGCCAATCTGGCTGATAAAATGAAGGTGTGTTTGCCTTACCTGACAGGATATAGTGCGCAACATTCATTCTTGATCATGTCCATAGAATCGAATCTCCTTTCGGATGCCCACAATGTGGCGCGAAACCCACGTGATGCAGCTGCTCTAGCCAAACTCGATACCACTCTCGCGAGCATTGGTAACAACAGCTCTCTCCCACATAAGACATTAGTTGAGCTCATTTATCAATACTCAGGCGACCTCACCAACACGATCCTGGAAGGCGCAAGGCCAGCGGAGGGAGGAATGAGTGCGGAAGATCGCCTGGCTATTTCGCAAGCTAAGGTTGACAATGCCCTGGCTGCTCTGTCGGCAGCTGAAGCCCGTGGTGATGCACAGGTATCTTTTGATTCTCTTCAACTCAATGAATCAACTCTTATGCTTTGAGTAGGAGATTGCTTCCGCACTGAAAGCTGTTTCCATTGCTGTTGCTCAACATGCGGCTCTTGCAAAGGTGCGTGAGTACCACCTTATCATTAAGGCTTCAACTAAATGCAGCCTTCAGGCAGTAGCAGCGGCCTCCCAAGATCCCGAGGCTTCACGTCGAATGAATGATGCGGCTGCAAGGTTTCAATCATCACATACCTGCTCCTTACAATAACTGTACTAACTTGTGTTCAGGATTGCCCGGGCGATGCAAGAATTGGTGAACGCGACCAAGATGGTCATCACGAACCCAGGAGACCCCACTGCAAAGAAGGCCTTTGCCGATGGTGTGCGCGAACTCCAAGCAAGTTGTGCGGAAAGTTCGGCGATCACTCTCACTCCGGAGCAACAAGTTCTAGAAGCCAATGCTGAGCTTGCCCGAGCCTTGGAAGCTCTGAGAGCTGCCGTTGCGAATGGGGACAGGTGAATAACTTTCAATTCACCCATACCATTCAATTGCTGACCGCTGTGGTCTGAACTCTTTAAAGAGTGGCTGCGGATGCGGCCCTATCTGACACGCTGGAATCGCTAAAGAAGAACATGATACTGGCCAAGTCGATCGCCGCCACGATGACGGATCCTGGACAGAAGGTGAGTGAATCCTTCCTAGATCATATTAATCAAGCTTTCACTCACCTCGTCATAAACAAACAGCAAGCTGTTCTCGCTGCTTGCAGCCAAATGGCCACGGCTTTCAATACCATCAAGGAAAATGCACATGGCACGTTCGCTTCATGATCTACTTTATAAGAAGTAGTAGCTGATGATGCGAAACTACAGCTGCCGTGGCCGGAGATCGTGCAGCTCAAGATAAGCTCGCCGATGGAATCGCGGCTCTATCGAATGCTGGCGCGCAGCTGGTTAGCGCCGTCATCAAGAGTCCGGAAGAGATGATGATTGCGAACGCCGCGCGTATCGATGGTCTTGTACGAGTGGTCGATGAAGCGGTGCGTGCGGGTCGTACTGAGGACGCCACAGCAGCAGCTTCAGTCTTGCAGAAGGCCCTGCATAAACAGGTACGTTATCGATACCGGCTTGAGAGGGAGAAGTCTGTTCATGCTCGGTGTGTTAACCTTTTACTCCGACAGGCTGTCTTGGCGTCGACTGTGGCTAAGCAGAATCCTAACACACCAGCCAGCAATACACTGCTCGATGCTTCTGACAAGCTAAGCAAGACTAAGGGTGGTCTTGCAACTCCTCACGTTGCCTCCGCAGCCGGTGGCGATGGCGCTGTACACTTGCTTCCTCTGGTTATGCCAATTCAATATCTGATGCGAATAGTTGTGCAGGCACGCAACCAGCTGAATGCCTCACTGGAAGAAATACAGAAGCTGAATGACCTCATCCTGAATACTATCATTTCGCCTCCTGATGCTGAAGCAAGGATTCAGCAAGCTGCTGACGTGCGTTGTCCTAAATCATGCAGTGCTGACTACACAATTCCGCTCTGATACTGGAGATGGTAGGACTTGGCTCGCCGCATTGATAGTCTGGGGCAGGTTAATGGCACCTCTTACGATGAGTTAGCTGCTATTGCAGATGCCTTCGCGCAAGAGATTCTTTTAGCCAAGGCCGTGGCCGACAGGTACATTCATCAGCTTTGCTGTTGTTTCCTCCTTTTATGCTCACCAAGCATCAGGTGCAATGATCCGGAGAAGAGGAACAAGATCCTCAATGCCATCAAGAAAGCGGAAGATCTCCTACAGCAATTGCGCGCTCGCACAGCTGAACTCCTGCGCAACCCGAACGACCCGGCTCTGCACAGAGCCATAGAACAGATTCTGGCCGACATCAAGAAGGCCGCCAAGGGTATTACGCTCAGTTGTGTGCCTAGATGGCCACTCAACTCACTCGTTGCTTATCCCGTTCCCTTAGGTCTGGCTGTTGCTGTTGCTTCGTCGCCAGAGGAGAAGCTCATCGCAAATGGTGAAGCGTTACAGGCTGATCTCAATGCTGTCAACGCTGCTATAAGCTCCGGTATGCCTCCTATCTTCACTCCCCTGAAGCAAGATTGGTTAACTATAAGAGGATGATATAATAGGCAATGGCGCTGCTGTAGCTTCGCTCATTCCCACCATCGATAAGCGTATCGACCTTCAGATTGCCAATGCTAGGTCGGCCAAGAATTCCACCAACCACCCTGAGGTTCTGTTACCCGTCAACATTATGTTGGATTGGGACTCACTTTCATGCTTCTGTAGCTTCAAAAAATTCTCGAGACTGAGGCCGCTCGCTTAGAGGCAGCGAAACCGGCTCTAATTGCATCTCTGCGTAACGTGGCTGCTTCCCCCAATGATGCTACGAAGAAGAGTGAAGCTCTGAAGCAAGTCAAGAATGTCCAGCAATCCAATACTTCGTAATTCTTCTCCCTCCCCTTTTGGTTGCTGTGTTGCTGCTTGATTGATCCGGAACGTTCAGTCTCATCCAAGCTGGCAAGCGAGTTGTGGCCAAGGAGCAACCCCGGGCCAAGGCAGATATGGCCAAAGTAACAACTGTCGCTGGTGCTGCCGCTGCCATTGATGCCGCACTGGTGGGCCGCTCCACGAGTGAGAATTCCCCCAAAGGTATCCAGCCTGTAGCTTTTTCTGGCATTTGATGTATGTGCTCTTACACAGACATCTTCGGGCAGGTCGGATTCTGGACGCATCAAGAAGGATCGGCATCGAACTGGCAAAACTTGCTCAGGCATCACAGAGAGGCGACAAGAGAGAAATCATCCGGGCAACAAAGTAAGCGTAGATCTTCATCATCCTTGTCAACAACCGTGTTCTGATGAACGTCATAGAGCCATTTCGGACATGTCCGTGGAGATTGGCAAACACACCGAAGAAATGTGCCGAACTTGCCGTGACCCGAAGACGATCGACAGCCTCCGGTCAGCGGCAATAGCCGCACGCAACTTTGGCATGCCACCCTCTTCACCCTTAGTTTCAGGAAGCAGTGTCCTGACGTTTCCCTGCAGGCATTCAGCTCAAGATCCTGAGCGCAGTGAAGACGGCATCAGAGGGTGTGGACAGCACGACCGAGGGTCAGCTGGTGACTTGCGGTAAGGGACTCGCTTCCGCAGTAATCGACCTGATCGATGCCGCTGAGGTCGGTGCCCTCAAGCACACCCTGGCGTAAGCGCCTGTAAATCACTTCCATTACTCGCCAGCTGAGTCTGATGAGTCCAAACTAACTCTGTTGCGCGGGTAAGTATCAGAGGCAAATAAATAGGATGATCCTCGTCCGCTCACGTGGTGGCTGCTCTTCCACCAGGCGAAGTCTCGCTCACATTAGTCATGATGGCATATGGCTACTAGGATCTCTGTAACAAAATTCACTCTGACTTACGCTAGTGTCATGTAGTAGTGCCGGCGAGTACGCCAGTAGTATCGATACCTACACGCCAACAGTCCATCAATGGAGGATTTGAAATCGCAGGCATACGAGAGCGGTGGGTACCATAGGAAGCCGGCAGCAGGGATAATGGCGACTCCCACAATGCTGCCGATGACGATACCGGCAATAGCCCCACCTCCAAGCCCGTCACCACCACCTTTCGGTCGTGAGGATGGCGATGGAGGCACCGAACATTGGTTCTGTTCTCGCATGCATGAATAACCTGATCCAGGGTGAAGAGTGAGCTTCAACAGTAATACCTCAGTACATGAAGAAAGGGTGAACAGTACCGCTTGGAGGAGAGTTGGCGCAGAAGCTCGCCTTAGGAAGGTTAAGAGAAACACACCAAAGGCAGTATGGATTCATTTTGGTGCACTCCAGGCAGCTTCGGTTGTACGCTCCGCACTCCAGAGGGGCTGCAAACGAGAATAGGTCAAAAATTGTAACATAAAGCGGCAAGACCTTGAGTTCCTGCGAGCTTACCAGGACACTCATTCCAGAACCAGTTGTAGGGGCATGACGGATCTCCCGTTTGTGGAGGTGGATTAATGATGGGTAGACAGCGCGTTGACGGATCGCACCACGCACAGTGCGAATTCCCCGGCTGCGTGCAAAGGCTGCAGTCTTTGAATTGATCGCATGGAACTGGATGGAATGTATTAGGAACGGACCCAACATCTTCGTGCGTGGCTTGGGTTAAGTACTTGGAGCGCAATTCGAGTATTGCCAGGCTGTGCACTTGGCGTATGCGGGTTGGCTCTTATCTGCCGCCACACACTTGGTGTAGTTGCACCAACCACATTGAGAGTACTTGGAGCATTCGTTACACGTTGTGAAGTTGGCACAGAATTCGTCTGCAGTCGAGCGCATGAGTGTCATCACTGATTATCAATATGAGCTGGGACCTACCAACGCATGTATTGGTAGAATAGCCCGAACACGGGTTGATAGTCCGTGTGGAATTGAAGCAGCGCTGGGAAGAGAGACACCAGAGGCACTTCGAGCCAGCCACACAAGAGGAGCAGTTGGTGAATACCGGACACATGTCTACCACGCTTGGTGAGGGCCACGTCGTCGGTGACGGGGAAGCCGTAGCGCTGGGCGATGCTGATGGGGAGTGCGATGGTGAAGAAGTAGTGGAAGGAGAGACAGAAGGAGAGGCAGAAGAAGAGGCAGAAGGAGATGGAGTCTGAGAGACATCAGGGATCGCGCACTTTGCAACGCCCCATATCCAGTAGGGAGAGGGGCACTCTCCACCTTGTGCCTGTTGCAGCCAAGCACGTCAGCTGAAGAATCAGCCACAATTGAATGTCGTCACGCAATTGTACCGGATCGGGACTGGTACTGTTACCAGGGAGGCAGTACTGCGAGGAAGCGCACCAACCGCAGCCATTCTGCACGGTGCAATTCTTACATGAAGAGGCTATGCATAGATCGGCATCTGTTGTCACATTCACATCAAACCAAGCACATTCACTCTTGTGTTAGTCTCGCCAAAGTGTTGAAGTGCACTTGTCACACTGATCCTACACACTGCTAGCACATTTGATCGAGTCATCAGTATCATTCACTCGCACGTACTACGGCAATCCTGATAGAACCATCGGGCGCAGGTCTCGGGGTTTGTCGGCCCATCGTTCTCGCCCGGCACGCAGGACCCGTTCACCGACCCGCTGCTGGTCGAGCGCGCGCACCACCCGCACGTGCCCTTGCGCGTGCACAACGTGCAGTTGGTGAACTGTCCGCAATCGGGATCCTGTCTCTTGAACGGCACTGCAATTCCCACCATCACCATCAGCTTTTTTCAATTATTATATTATTTGTTAAGTAATTTTATCTATTTTAAAAAAATAAACATTTACTTAATGATTTACTGTAATTGATGAGGAATAACAGAATAAGGAAAATAGAAATGGGAAACGTACTGTCGAAAAATCTGTCGCCGTAGACGGGACCACACTCGAAGCAGAGGACGAAGAGGAAGATCGGCGCCAGCGCGATCAACGCGGCTCCCACCGGTGATGATGAACCAACAACAGTGTGGCGTCTCATCTTGAGGATACCACCGTCCCTCTTGATGAGGGTTTAATTCCAAAAAAAAGAGAATTAAATCCCTCCCGTCCCACCAGTGCGGCGAGATGTTAGTGCGTGCGACGGGAGAGACCGGGAAAGGAGGTTTCGTAATTGAAATCTGAGGAATCTCAAGCATCAACTTTACCAAAGCGGGGTACGAAACCTGTTTCGAAAACTATTCAAATAAAATTGTAATTGTTTCGTATATTTTCTAAACTTTGCTTCGCGAAAAGAGAGACAGCAAAAGAGGGATAACAGCAGAGGTAAAGAGTAAGTTCGCATAGCCAGAAGAGGAGGAAGAGGAACCATGGACGCGCCTTCCCGAAGTGGTAATACTAGTGGGACACGAGGTACGCCTCACTCCGAGCTTCGGGATGGCGTAGAATGTTTTTTCGTGACGGACACTCAAGTTGTCTTAACCGTTCGACATTCACCACAGGAGGAAGAGGAAGTGGAGGCAAGGCAACCTCTAGCAACAACGTAAAGGGAGCAGGACGAGGCGGCAAAGGGAAGGCCAAAGGACGCAATGCTGAGTCTGGCCAGACGGAGGCCCCGGTTGCCGCTCTACAGCTGCCCTTGGCCATGCCTCCTGAAGACGAAGCGGACAACATGGCCGGTATGGCATCCTGGCTCTTCTTGTAAACACCGGATTCACTGAACTGATGATTCCGGACATTCCTGCCTCTTTACGTATTCTGCTTGTGGCGCTGATGCAGGACCTACGGATTGGTCATACTGGGTCCTTCGTGACCGTCTGCTGGCTGGCGCCTACCCCAAGCGTGTGCACTTGGTCGGCGATCTTCTCAAGGCCGGTACATGCGACATTCCCTTCTTAACTTCGGCGCTGATGATGCTGACTGCTGGAATGCAGGCACAACGACGTTCGTCTGTTTGATGACTAAGGCCGAGCTCGAGCGACAGGGTCGGCCGTATATTGAAGGCGTACCGCAGCTTATCGCCAAGTCGCCCGACGAGTTCCCTCATCCGGCCACGCGGATTGCCTACCGACATTTCCCCATCTATGGTGCGAGCGGATGAGTGATCGCACTATGTTAGCACACGAAGCTAAGAATGGATGCGTGTGCAGACAAAGGTATCGGCGACGACGAAGAAGTGAAGGCGTTAGTGACGGAGATACTCGACATGCTCAATCGGGGTGAGCGTCTGTATCTGCACTGTCGGTATGTAATACCCATTTTTTAGCTCTTAATCTGCTCACCGTGCTGAGGTGGGAGTGACCAGAGGAGGACACGGGCGCACAGGCACGATCGCATCGCTGCTGTTGGGTACGTGCATGTGCGCTTTACTTGATTGCTGCTCCCATCTAATCATTCCAGCAGGTCGATTATACGGCATCACAGCGTACGAGGCGTTGGAACTGTGTAAGCGATACCATGACTGCCGGACAGATGTGAAAGCCAAGCCTGGTACGGCTATGTATTGAATGCAGAAATGGGCCGATGATGGCTAATGACCGTGCATGACGGTGATGTAGGCGTGTACGGCTGCCCAGAAACTCATGAGCAGCGATCACAGGTGTACAGACTCCTTGCGTCGTCCGAGTAAATATATCAGTGCTTCCATGAACCTTCTCTTTACACTTGCGGCAACGACGGGAGCTTTGGTGTGTATGTGCATTCGGGAGCATGGGTGTTCCAGTGGGTCTTCTGGCAGTACAGAGAGCAATAGTATACCTGAGATATTGTCAAGGTGAGTTTTCAATTCGATCTCTAAAGAGGATCATGTAAGTGGCACCTGATTGCAGCAGCACACGCGCAGAGCGAGTCGGCCCTTCTCTTTGGCCCTTCTACAGAGCGCGCATCGTTTTCGTCGTGTATGTCGCACTTGCTCTTCGACAAGGCCGTCTTCGCTGACCCGCATGTTTTCCTGCTGTGCCCCAGGAGACGATTGCCTGAGGGCGTGCCTGGTCAACTCTTTTGCCTTCTCCTGTTCTCGCCACCTCTCGAGCATTCTCTTGTACCTGTACATTCACCATGAACATAGAGATGTTGGTCCGCTTCCCCTCAACATGCGCAGGAAAGAGCGCACCTGCCGGTCGCCTCGAACTCATCTTCGTAATCAAGAATGATTGCATGTTGAATGTCGATGATCGCCGCCGGCAGATCGTCCAAGGCCTCTCGTGCGGCACTCCGACGTCCGAGCGCCTTGATCACAGTGCGCCTCGCCTCCTCTGATATCGGACACGGGTAGCCAAACGCGGGGCCTCCCTCTGGGTAGACGCCGTACGGACCGAACGGGTCTGCAGCCATGCTCAACGCTTGTCCGCAGTCCTCCACCACATCGTAGTACTTTTCCAGCTTCAAGTACCTGTGACCCAAACAATTAACGTGGTTTTGAATTTAATTAGGATAAAAATTAATAAGGAAATAAAATAAATAACAGTGATTTTAAAATGGTATTTGTTCGAAAATCGAAAATAGAAAATCATTGTTTGAATATATATATATTTGAAAAGGAATATATGGAAAAAGGAATAAATGGGACGAAGTACGCAGCAGCACGGTTGGCATGGATGAGTGCGAGGAGCTCGGCGACGGGCAGGGGCGGGCGGGAGTAGAGGGCGACCATGAGGGAGGCCTTGCCGGCTTCCAGCAGCGTAGTGAAGACGCGGACGGCCTCCTCGTACCGCCCCTCCCTGTACAGCTCATTTCCGAGTGCCTTCAACTGCACGGGCGACATCGATCCATGTGCGCCGTGTATCGGGCACGTCGATGGCGCTGTGGGTGCGTCCATCTTGTACCGAAGCTCCAAACTTTAAGTAATGTTAATATATGAATTTTGGAAATGTTTTCAAAATAAATTAAACGCAAGAAGGAAATTTAGAAATTCATTAAAATTTCTTCATCTTCCTTTCTAGAGGTTTCCGTAATTTGAAACATTTTCTTATTCCGGAAATTGCGGTGCTCAGAAAAAGATGAGTGCTGGAGGGCCGGCCTACAACAAGGCGATGACGCAGGGGACCGCCCCAGGCGTCGGTGGAACGGCCTGGGGCTGGATGCGACGCACCTTGCTCCGTACCAAGACCGTTGAGGAGGCCCTCGCCGACCGCGACGATGCCGATCGATCCCTCAAGCCTTGTCTCTCCCTCCACGAACTCATCCTCTTCGGGTACCACACGTCCTACCTCCCAAACCGTCGTCTTATATTTTTTTATGACTTTGAGAATAAAATGGAACGTTTGATGAATTGATTTACCTCATCATTATTTTAGGATATTTTATTATTTAAAAATAGTCATTTCTTTATTTTCAGGTATTTTATTCGATAACAAAGCTCTGCGTTCTATGTGGTGCAGCCTCGGATGGATGATAGGGGCAGGCATATTCGTGCTGACCGGTGTAGCCGCGAACCTCAAGGCTGGCCCAGGTGCTTGATTCCTCCTGATCGCAACAGAATGACAATCATCTCACTTGCGGTGTACTTACTTGTTATCTCTCTTCTTGCATGCTGTGTATTCCCTTTCCACAGGCATCGTACTATCGTACCTGTTTGCTGGTGTAGTGTGCATCTTCTCTGCGCTTGCATACGCCGAGTTCGCTGCGCGAGTTCCCATCTCGGGTTCAGCGTACACATACGCGTACACCACTGTCGGCGAATTCCCGGCGTGGATCATCGGATGGGACCTCACACTGGAGTACATGATCGGATCGGCTGCCGTAGCCAGGTCTCGATCTTCATTCATTCGTTACCACATTGACTCTTATTAGTAACTGGTTCTTATACGCAGAGGGTGGAGCGGTTATGTGCGAGTACTCTTGGCTGGTGTGGGCATAAGTTATCCTACCTACCTCACCCACTGGCATGTGGGGCCGCTTGACTTGGATATCACGGCGGCATCCTCCATTGTAATTCTCACAAGTACGGAGCTGCTTAATATATGTTACAAGAGCGGCTGACTCACTGGGTGGAATCGTTAGTCGTTATATGCTTTGGAATCAAGGAGTCGTCGCACTTTAATGGAGTGATTGTGGGAACTACCATCTTCTCAATTTTGTTCATCATCGGCATGGGTACGTGGATCACCACCCATTTAATGTAGAATTAAGACTTATAGTTTATTTAGGTGCATTCTATGCAAATCCTGACAACTGGGATCCTTTTCTTCCCTTCGGCGTAGAGGGTATATTTTCTGGGTACCTGCATCCCACTTCATTATCTAAATGAAGTGTGATTGCTCATTCTTTCTTCTGCCAACAGCGCGGCCCTCATTTTCTTTGCCTATATTGGGTTCGATTCTATATCTGCTGCAGCTGAAGAATGCAAGAATCCTCAACGGGACCTGCCCATTGGTATTGGATAGAACTTAGAGGTCTCTTAGCACATTACTTATACCCAGTGAACTATGTAGGAATTATTGCTTGCTTGAGTATCGCCGGTGTCCTCTACAGTGGCGTTGCTGCTGTTATCACGCTGATGGTATTTCCCATCCTAGAATGCTCGTTTGTGTTGGAGGATTAAGTTTTGAACATTCAACAGGTAAAATATAGTGATATTGATCTCGAATCTCCACTAGCGTCAGCATTTGCTGCTAAAGGACAGGAATGGGTACGATCTTTCTTACCTTCAAGCCTCGCCAGGGTGTTGAATCATTTCGCGCTGCAGGCACAGGTAATTATTTCCATAGGTGCGTTTGCCGCTCTGACATCGTCAATCCTTGGTGGTCTACTCTATCTTCCGCGAATCTACTTCACCATGGCGAGGGATGGTATGTACACTGCTGGTGTGATGAGTGGCAGTAGCGCTTACCCAGAAACACGTTTCATGAAGGGTTGATGTGGCCCATTTTCGCATACATTCATCCTAAGACTAAGACCCCGCTGCCGGCAAGCATTGTCACGGGTACGTTCCATTTACTCCTCTCCTCCAAGCTCGACCTCATATCAACTGTTCTTCTTCCAGGCGCCATGGCCACTGTGTTGACGCTCTTCGTCAACATTGAAGTGTTGGCTGACATGGTGTCGATTGGATCTTTATTTGCCATGTTCATGGTGTGTGCCTGCGTGCTCACCACTCGATATCAACAGCCTAACCGCTCTCTCGGACCATGTACGCAGTTGTCATATACTCTTAATACCCAATTGCATCTGATGTTTCTTGGTGTTTGCTTGTAGCGGCGATGATTTTGTTGCTTTCAGTCACTGTGGGTGTTAGCTCCATGCTTTTTGTGCGTAAGCATCCGTTCAGTGCGATACCGTTTGCCATATTGGCTCTACTGCCCATCGCATACTTTTTCAAGACGTACAAGATCTCCCTTCTTCATCCAGACAGTGATGACTAATTGCTACACGTTGGACTCGACAGAAAACAGACCTTCATTCCTGATACATTCAAGTGTCCGCTCGTGCCGCTGACGCCACTTCTTGGCATTATCAGCAACATTTATTTGATGGCCAATCTTACTGCTGTACCTAAATCCTATTCTTCATGCAGATGTAAGTATATTAATGCTTGGACGTCCGTATCATCCAGGCGACTTGGTGGCGCCTCTTTGGCTGGCTAGCGCTCGGGCTGGTCATTTATTTGGGCTATGGTATTCGGAACTCGCGATTGGCCAAGCGGCAGGATCAGTACACGGAGCTTCAGTAGAACCGCTGAAGAAGTGTTCAAGGATCATGCATCATCGTTTCCTCGGTATTCTTCCTCTTGGCAAGCAGTACAGTTGTAAAAACACAAATCCACATATAAGAGATACACATGAAAGCGGCAAGCGTACGATGAGCATCACTGCTTATCAGTAACGATCCACTTCATCACCTTCGAGTACTTGAATTGCAGGATTTGCCTAAGGGAAGTGTCACGCGGCTTACGAGCGATCGAAGCTCCTTGCACTCTGCAAGTGTGGTGTCGAAGCTTCGTTGGTATCAATCCAGTCTATCACCTTCTCGCACTCATACTTGAGTTCGTCCGTTGTGGGATACCTGAAGCTGAATTGCTTGGCCGAATTCCTTCAAGGGCGATGTAAGTCTCTTCAATGTCACAATCGTGGTTCGTCACGCCAGAAAAGGCAAGAAAATTCTAAAAAAATAATTGATTTGCCAAATTCTGAAATGTTTTTGTTTTCGTTTGGTGGTGTTGGTGGGTGCCTCTTGCGTAAGCTCCCGGGAGAATTAAGCCAGGTCCGTGGGCAAATTATCTGTTAAGTTTATCAAAAGTACCGGTGTGTTTAACAGTCTTTTTCTCTTTATCGCTTTTGCGCCCGACAGTGCAGGACCAGCCTTTTTAGCTCCGATAGGACCTCACGAGGCGAAGTACGACAAGGCATCGTCATGGATAACGCGAACCGGGACATAAAGCCGCTCATGGCACAGCCTGATGACGAGTGTGGCCAACATGATGACGACGAGACCCAGCTCGCTTCCACGGCGGAGAGAGTGCCGCAGTGGCGCATGGCCACCCTGGCATCCTTGGAGGTACTCTCTCTCTTTCAAGGTGTTGCTGATGCAGTTCATGCGGATAGCGGCTTAACTCCTGCTCTTTCGGTTTAGTTCGCGTTATCAGCGCTGTCCTCGTTCCTTGTACCGATCCTCATTCCCATGCAGACGCTCGCTCTCGTCGGTCCGAGCAACAAGGTGACCTGGACTCCACGTCGTCTTCTTGTCATTGAACCATGCTTGACGCATAATCCTCTACTCTAGGGTACGGCAATCGGCGTTGTCTCGGGGTTGGGCACGCTGATGGGGACAATCCTTTCGCTTGCCCTGGGCCAACTCTCCGACCGGACATCCACACGCTTTGTAAGCCGCCTTTGTCTCTTCATTGTGATGGAGGATGAGCTCATCTTGATGGCCTTTCACGGCACTGCAGGGTCGGCGGGCACCCTACGTCTTTGTCTTGTGCCTCCTCTCTTCCTTCAGTGTTGTCGTGATGGCCTGGTACATTATGACTCCATCAGGTCTCCATCTGTCGTATACGAGCTGGTGACAGCATTCATGGATTCTCTTTAGGGTGGGCGATATGGACTGGATCGGGGCTGGCCCGTACGTGATCTATGCGATTATCCAGATTGTCATGACCATGTGTATGAATTCGGCGGAAGCTATCGTCCGACCGATGTTCCCAGAGCTCATTCCCTCAGAGCAGATGGGCACTGCCTCTGGATGGTACGAAGAACTGATAGTTGAGCATGACCTTATGCTCAGGTGCTGATGTGCATTCTTTCTGGAGGTGGGCAATGAGCCAGATGCTGGGGAATCTGTTCGGTGCAGCGGGGACCACCTTCATCATGGACCATACGGGCCCAGTGGCCATCACATTCATCTTGGCCGTGTTGCTGGCTGTTTGTACCTGCTTCGCTCTGTTACTCAACCGTGAAAAGCCCGAGCCAGCTGGCCCTTCTTCACGACACGAGAGCGATGAATCGTACCCATGGTTTGACTTTCTACTTCGACCATGCCATGTGAGTGATGAGATCTCATTTTTCTTGCCCTTGCACAGCGTCCGCTTCCCTTCTCTGCGGTTCTTATGGATGTACATTCGACCCTTCATGATTAGCTCAGACTTTAGGTACCCTCATTGATCTTGTTGAAGGAGCTCTCTTACCTTGCCCTCATCTTGATGCGTTTCTGCATTAGGTGGATCTTCATCACTCGCTTTCTCACCCAGATGGGTTGGGGCTTCATCACCAGCTTTGTCTTCTACTTTGCTCATGAAGTGGCACCGAAGCCTTACCACATCTTCTTCTTCACTGTTGAGAAGACCAATGATGCTGTAGGCGTGTTCCTTGGCGCCGTGATGGTGAGTGCAAGTACGCCATTCTGGTCCCCTCGCATCGAAGCTCAGCTCCATGCGTGAACTGACCGATTCTCTGCCTCAGTGATTTCTGGATACACAGGAGGTATACTTGGTGACCGCTTTGGAAGGAAGAAGCTTATCTACGTGTCCTCGCTGTTCCAGTCGCTTTCTGGTCATTCCCCTACTCATATTCTTCTTGTTGATTGACTTTACTGATGTTCCCGCTTTTCTGGAACAGCTGCGGGATTCGCTGTCTACTCCATATGGCCAGGAGACTTTAGCTACGTTGTCGCGTGTTCCATCCTGATGGGTGTCGGCCTTGGTTCCTTCCTTGCCGGTACGCCAAGGGTCACAACGCTTTCTTCTTGTTGGCTCTCTGTTGCCTGCCTCCTAATGGCTCTTCACAGTCGACTTTGCTCTAGCTACTGAATGTCTTCCATCGGAGACATCGCGAGGCACAGACCTTGCAGTGTGGGGCCTTTCCGCAACGCTTCCAGCTGCCATCGCTGGGCCGCTAGGCGGGCTGATTCTTGATAACGGACAGGTGATTAAGCATTTCTCTTCTCAAGCTCCTAACAGTGCTGACCATCCTTACATGCAATTGCGCAGCGGCTCGGAAACACACTTGGCGTGACCCATCTGGGCTACGTGGGCATCTTCTCCTGTTGCGCATTGTTACTCATCATCGGCGCAATCTTTGTGCGCTACATCACCGTGGGCAACTCTGTTCAATCAACGAAGCTCGGTAGGCTCTTCGATACACATCATCCTCGATCTTGGTTTAACTCTAAATGGCGGTTTTACTGAACAGACAATCTAGAACAAGATGAGTTGGAGCTGGCGCCGATGGTGGACGAAGAGGAAAACTAACCCCAAGGGCGGCACGTCGGAATGTTTCATTCTTTGCAACACAGAGTGGCGTGCTTCGCCAGACTGAATGCAGCTCTGATCAGTTCAAGCACTTAATGTATGATAGTTTTAGCCGCGGATCGGTGGTCAGCGATGAGGCCATCCAGCGGAAAGTGGGTCCATCAAATAAATGAGCGGACACTGCGTGGACACGTGTTCCGAATTCCTTAGTGTAAAAAACATTTTTGGGATTTTTATTAATAAATGTTTTTCAACATTAAAACGAAAAGCGACAAAGAACGAAAGCGACATGGAAGAGCTCATGCCAGTGGAGGTGCTGGAAGCGATCCTGGCTCACGTTGACGATCTTTCCTTGCCGTGTGCGCGCTTGGTGTGCCGGCGCTGGAACCACCTCCTTCAGCTGCGCTCCCCTCAGCCCACCACCACGGCCACAAATACCTCCTCCACCCAAGGAAAGAAGGCGCCAACCTATCTTTACCGGCTCGCGCTTGCCGGCCACCTCAGTGTGATTCAGTGGGCTCGTGATCAAGGTTGCCCATGGGAGGATACCGTGTGTGCGGGGGCTGCTCGCGGAGGCCACCTGGACGTGCTGCGGTGGTTGCATGCCAACGGGTGTCCTTGGGGCAGGTACACGTGTGCATGGGCAGCCGATGGCGGTCATCGCGACATTCTCCAGTGGTTGCACGCCAATGGCTGTCCGCTGGATCAGGCTGTGGGTTTTTGGGCGGCTTCCGGAGGCCATCTCGGTGTTCTCCAGTGGGCACATGCCATCGGCTATCAGTTGGCGAAGTCTGCATCAACGTCATCGATTTATGGCGGTCATCTCGAAGTTCTGCAGTGGTTGCACGCACAAGGTTGTCCCTTAGATGGGGACGCCTGTTCGTACGCAGCAAGCAAAGGCAATTTCGCAATGGTGCAGTGGCTCCGTGATCAGGGCTGTTCATGGGATGTAAGCACATGTGCTGCCGCAGCAGCAGGAGGCCATCTCGATATGCTCCAGTGGCTGCGCGTAAACGGCTGTCCGTGGGACGAGTCCACATGCTCAAAGGCAGCCTGGAACGGCCACCTGGCGATCTTGCAATGGGCGCGCAGCAACGGATGCCCCTGGGATAATTGGACACCTCTCAATGCGGAACGAGCCGGCCATCACGATGTACGCCAGTGGTTGCGTGTAAAAGGTTTTCCGTGAGAGTGCAGGAAGGCCGATCAGCTTTACAAATGTATTTGTCGTGGTCTGCTTCACCTTGAGATGGTCATGCTTCATCATGCAGTCATTCGATATGTCCTCGATCACGGTAATAGAACTATATGGGGCCACTCCGTCGCGTCCCTGAATACCTCAGGAAGTTGAATACTTGGTTGGGGTGGCCCTCCCTTGTGATTGGAGTTTGGTTCGACACTGCAACGTTGTGAGTGGAATCAATGATGAATCAAGGTGAAAAGGTATCACGGGGGAAAGTACTCCGGTCTTGGAACGACTAAGATCCGAGGCTCGGGACGGTAGCTCCACCACCTCCAGAAGATGGGTCTATAGTTTGATCGATCTGAAGAGAAAGCGTGTTGGTAGTGCTAACAGTTGTGTTTTGCTCATCTGAGCATAACGTACAAGACGGACAGGCTCTAATAAGCTGCACACCGAAGTTTCAGATTAGCTTTGCCCGAGCCCCAAGACGATGAAGTGGGTACCTTTCGGCCACCATCAGGACGCAATCGTGACCCTGTTAAGATTGCATTGGTAGCCCCAAGCGAGCTATCCACCTTGCCTTTGTTCCGATTGAATCCCTTTTTCTTTCTCTGTTCCACATCACAGAGCACATGATTGAGTAGGAGCACAGAATTGCGAGCTGCACTACTACTTACAAAATGGTAATCGTCATCATATAACGGAGCCCGCTCTCTCTTCATCGCTTTGTATGTCATCACCAGCTTTTCCTCTTCAACTATCTCTTGCATCAATTCAGACAGCACTGCCCCCTAGATGGGAAACACAATGAAGATGAGATGAGATGAGCGAAAGAACAAACAAAAGCACTGAATTGGTACTCTGGCGTAGATGGACAAGGCAGGCCCAATGACAGCTAACAGAGCACGCAATTGCTTCTTGTTCCTGTGCTTATGTGAGATGGCAAGTAAGAGCTTTATGAAGTGCAGTGCAACAGGTACCACTCGAGCCGGGCGACAAGCGCAGTCCGCATTACTGTGTCCTTAAAACTTGCGGAGGCATGCTGAATCCCTACCCTAACCTCGTCTTCTTGGACCTCTTCATACTCCTCTACTCCATCCTGAAAGTAATCCCTAAGCTGAGAGACTAATGATAGGTAGAAACAAGGGTGTCTTGTATACCTCCTCAACTTCAATCACTGTCATCTGCTTCATCAAGTCGAGCAATCGTGTTGCACTTGCTTGCAATCTCGATGTAATGCGTGTATTTCCGGCCTTGTGCGTGTGCTTAATCATTGTGCGCAGGGTTCGATCAATCTTGAAGAAGGTATGTTGACCGACCATCACGAGGGAGCAGCCTTGCTCGTGGTCATCGGCATTCTCTCGTAGTTGAAAGTTGTAGATGATGGAGAAGAGGACCAATAATGATTCCACTGTTGCTACTTGGACTGGACGCTCTTCTGTCTGTAGACACTCAACAAAGGTGTCGGCATTACTGTTGTTAGATGTTAGCACGGAGACACTAACCAGAGAGAAGAGGAAGGTAACACACTCTTCAACTAAACCGATCATCTCTTCAGGTGGCAGGAGCATGCTCAGTAGGCCCACAGAAGACATGGCTGCACTGACGATCTCAGGTGCGATCCCTCGCGAGCACAATGGTAGGAAGATAGTCCCTAGGGTCTCCAGGACCTCCTGCCCGTCCTCCTTGGAGTTATCTGTAGAGAACTGCTCATACTGATCTATGAATGTTAGGGTCCCGAGAAGTTCCACCGCCTGGAACAAAGGTTGTCAGCCAACCAAACCAAGAATCAGCACCAACGTTGGTGAGAATGCTACCACACAACATAGGTCATCGTGATTAGGTTGACCCTTTTGTATCCGTGCTTCATGCACCGGTGGCTGTTCACTGTCATCTTTGTCACGAAGCGCTTGGGTAGCAAGAGTACGGAGAGCTGCCATCAGACCAGCCTCACGCACTGCGTGCTGATCTTCGTGAGAGCACAAGAACAGGTGTCCGACCAACCGAATTGCAGTCAGTTGTTCCTCCACCGAACGGCCTCCTGGGCCGCCATCCCCTCGTAGAGACCGACGAAGGCAGTTCACGATGTGTTCCCTCCGCAGCTGTAGCATCTCAGCCCTCTCTTGCTCCGCCTCAGGGATTCGACATTCTGTTGGCATCGGCCTGAAAGCAAGAAAGTCAAGCAGGCTCCGCATCGCCCGCAGACGTTTCTGTTCACTGCAACCCACGCGAACGTCTTATCAGACTTGAATGTCCACCAACAAAGTTCCTTCTTCATCCTCCAACCAGGACCTCTTCTTCACCACCATCACCATCAGATGAATGCCAGTCATTCCGTACTTGGCATGGCCCAACCACTTCACAGAACGAAGCGCTTGCTTCCTGTAGGACTCTTCTTTATGACTTCTGCACACGAATAGAGAAACACGTGTACACCATCATTCCAATAAAGAGGAACATCAACAAGACGTACATGGAAGAGGCACGCCAGTCGTTGGGAGGCAGGCGCCAAGCGGTCTCCTGCCTCATCCTGGCACTTCTCTCCCACTTGGCCCCTGCTGCCTCCATCTTCTCCTTCGCTACGTTGTCAAGTTTGCTTCACTGAAGCAAATTGAGACCATTTGAATGGTTTGACAAGATCGAAAGATGATTTCGTAATCAATTCGAAATTTGGAATTCAATTACATAGCCTTGGTAATACTCCAACGAAATGTGCCGGTAGATCAATCGGATTTACCAGCTGTTGAGAAGTAGTAGAGGATGGCCTCTCCATAGAATCTTCTTCGATACGAAGCAACGTAGAGGACTTGGGGGAGGCGACAAATTGCAAGCCCATTTCAAACTACGAGGTAATTGAGAATTGGACTGCGCGTAGAGGACGACATGGGGGTTAATGGAGAATTCATTTTCAGTCTTCTCTGGAAGGTAACAGTAATTTACATCTCGGAAACGAT